>CALYLW010001352.1:212931-272449 GCA_944989445.1 Ampullaceana balthica | reverse complement strand
TAACATTTTTTATTATCACGTTGTATGACTGTAACATTTTTTATTATCACGTTGTATGACTGTAACATTTTTTATTATCACGTTGTATGACTGTAACATTTTTTATTATCACGTTGTATGACTGTAACATTTTTTATTATCACGTTGTATGACTGTAACATTTTTTATTATCACGTTGTATGACTGTAACATTTTTTATTATCACGTTGTATGACTGTAACATTTTTTATTATCACGTTGTATGACTGTAACATTTTTTATTATCACGTTGTATGACTGTAACATTAAATCATTAAAAATCAGTTTAACCATATCCAATTAATAAGTAAATAGCAATTAAAATAATTCATAGTTGTGTTACAAATTGCATCACTCATTTTATCAATACAGAAACCTACATTGTACTATAACAGTTTATAATTTATAGACAATATTTTGTCGAAAAAATAATGTCACAAATTACGTCATTCTTAGTAAATTTATAAATATTTTTATAGGTATTTCGGCGATTTCATTTTTAATATTTTTAACACAAACACAATTAAATGCTAAACCAACAGTCTGGGATCATTTGACTATTTGCACAATCTGCGTCGCTTCGATTTTTTTTTATTTATTAAAATTAAAGTGCTCTAGAAAAACAGGACAACAGAGATCATTGCTACGGGAGATATCTGATTTTTTTCAACACCCCTCACCTGCCATGTCTTTATTATTGATGCTTAAATAGAGAAGGACTGCGATAAAGCTTTAAATTTAAATAAATACAACATACAAAAACGAATTGTGTGATAATTAAACAATAAACTAAATCTTTATTAATAGACTAATAAATCGACAATTAAAAGTTTCGGCTACTGTCTTCATCAGTACAAATAAATGAAAACAATAATTTGAATTAAATGCACATAATATATTACATGCTGTAGTATAGTATACCGTATCATATATGTACACAATAATACTAATAATTAAATTATTTGTAATATATATTGATTATAAAGCGTTTTTCATTATTTTTAGAGAATGCGTCTGTAGTCTGTAGTCTGGGACCCAAATATTAAACAAATAAGCGTAGGGGAGCAATAATATTCTGTATAGAAGGAGCGACTGTAAAAGTTAAGATAAGATATGGAAAAAAATAATGATGATAATGGCAGGCGGCCCAGCAAAGACAGCTAGCTTTGTCTTGAGCAGATACATGGCATTTAAAGTGTTGCCAGCATGCTGGAAACTCTGGGCTGACCACCGCTAGAAAAACGTTGACGAATGTCCAGAATTTCAATACTATTCAAAATAAATAATGGGCTGGGGCACTGCTCCAGCAAATGGCAGTCAACCCCCCCCCCTCTTAAAAAAAAAGAAATGTCCGATTTCTTATCTTATCTTATCTGTTTACAGACGCTCCTTCTATACAGAAGATTATTGCGTCCTACGCTTATCTATGGTTTGTGTTAAGTCCTGCATTTTTATTAGAGATTTAAATGTTGATAAAGTGATGGTTTTCCTGGATTCTTCAGGCAACCCATTCCATGCCCGAATTCCGGAAGGGAAGAAGGAAAACTTGTATGTGTTTGTTCTTGCATACGGAATAAGAAAGGTGTTTTTATCCTTATGTCTATCTGAGGGTTGTATTAAGTTATCTTTGTGTTGTATTTCTAAATTAGAATTAATTGCTTTATGTATGATTACTACTTTGATTTTGGTTCTTCTATCCTCTAGTGTTTCAAGGTTTAATGATTTAACTAATGGTGTTATTCTTGTCAGTTTCGAATATTCTCCAGTAATGAATCTGGCAGCTCTTTTTTGAATTTGTTATAGTTTATCAATGTTTTCTATGGGAAATCAAGGGAAATCATTCTAGATTACATTAAAAGTCGATTCAAATGAGTATGTATGTATATGGCAACCGTCCGTCGTCATGGGACGATGGCGTGTACTCCTACTCCTCTGCCCCCCCTGCCCTTTCTCCTGGCCCTTCTCTCTTCTCTCAAAGCTATGAGGGATGCTTCCGCGACATGAATGCCCTCACGCACTTTTGCCCGCCAGGAGGTGCGCTCCTCGGCAATGGTCTCCCACGTATTATGGTCTATCTGTGCTAATGACATGTCTTTCTTGCAGACGTCCTTGAAGCGCAAGCAGGGTCGACCTCTTTTTCTCATACCGGTTGCCAGCTCACCGCAAAGCAAGGCTCTAGGAATGCGCTCCGAGCTCATTCTGCGGAATGACCTAATCACCGCAGGCGCCTCTCACTCAGAATTGAGTGCATACTCAGCATATGGCTTCTTCTGAGTACCTCGACATTGGTGATCTTGTCCTGCCACTTGATGCGTAGAATCCTACGCAAGCATCGTAAGTGAAGCTGTTGAGCTGCTTTGTTTGCTTGGCGTAGGTCGTCCAGCACTCACTGCCATAGAGGAGTGTGCTGAGCACGCAGGCCTGGTACACCGTGATTTTCGTTCTATCTGTGAGCTGCGCATTGTTCCACAATCTTTGATTCAGCCTAGACATTAATGATGCGGCCTTGCCGATTCTGGTTCCTATTTCCTTATCCAGGGAGAGTGTGCTTGTGATGTTACTGCCAAGGTGAAATCATCGACGACGTCCAAGGTGTTTCCCTCAATGGAGATTGCTGGAAGGCGGTCAGTGCCTTGTCTCATAATGTTGGTCTTTTTTAGGCTAATCGTTAAACCAAAATCCTTGCATGCCTCTGATAACTTATTGACCAACTGTTGGAGTCCTGCCTCTGTGTGTGAGGTAAGGGCTGCGTCATCCGCGAAGAGAAACTCTCTGATTCATACATTTTCCAATTTGCTCTTCGCACGGAGCCGGCTGATAATTCAAAATGAGTCATTCTGAAACAAAACACCATATGACGCCATATCCCCTCACGCTACATCACACCAAGAATGTGTCAATGTAATGCGCACCACGCAACAATCTAGCATTAGCATTCACAAAGCGGGAAAACCCCATTAACTATCATTCTAGATCAGTGCTTTTCAAAGTGGTGGTCCGCGGACCGGTGCCGGTCCGTGGGCCATCCGCTGCCGGTCCGCAGATGTTCTCAAAAAAGGACCGAAAAAATTGTCAGTGCAGGGAAAATAGTGCACCGGTCCCTGGTGCAATGGAAAAATTCCTGCCGGTCCGCCATACTAAAAAGTTTGAGAAGCACTGTTCTAGATTACATTAAAAGTAATTTCAAATCAATAATTTTGAAACTAAACAAAACAATTGCTTTAAAAATTGTTCCTAAAATTTCAGGAGTCGAACAAACAAGGATTTTATAAAAATTCCTTCTCCAACATTGTTCTAAATATTATTAGCTATTGTTTGACGTTTGTTTCAACCCGATAAATTGACAAAATACTGATATTTGTTCGGGTTTTTTTTATTTTCCAGGGAATCCAGTAAACCTTTTCGATATTTTTTTGGCCGTTGCACATCCTAAGGACCTCCTTAGCATATTTGAAAAAGACCCGAACCCTCTATCTGGTATGGTTCAGGAGGAGTGGTAGGATCAAGCTTGACAGACATTTCGAATATATAAACGCAATTTTTCCAAGGGAAATTGCGTTAAAAGTTAGTAAATACACATTACACAAGAACTGGATACAGGAGCTGCTCTTTCCCTATAAAAACAAATGACAGGAACTAGCGCCCAAAGGGATCATTTGACGCAACAACAATTTACGTAATTGTGTCTACAGCCTCACGTTATCCAACCTCCAGTCAATGATGCCCCCCTCCCCCACTCATTTTTACGATGAGTAGCCCTGCAAAGTATTACATTCTTAGTATTGTAAAGCTCCTTCGTCGTACTTCTTGACTGACTCTTCAACTCTCATACTCAAAACAAAGGCAGCTTTAATGCTAACAGTTCTTCTCTTTATTAGGCATAACTTCTGGTTACATCAGCTCTCTATCTCTACGACTCTCTCTCTCTATCTATCTAAGTCTGTCCTCTAACCCTGGGGTGGGTTACTCTCTGTCCTGGTCTGTCCAAGTCTCTCGTGGGTGACTCCCTAAACTGCTCTCTTACCCCGGGGTGGGTTGTTCTCCCTTAAACACTCTAAACTCTCCCTTATATCCTCGGTTTCCCTCGAGGTGTCAAAGTTTAATCTATTAACCTTCGACCCTTAATTTCCCCCCACGAATTCTTTCCCGGTTTTATCCGTGACTTTCTTTACAAGTCACAATGATAAATAACTGTTGTCTTCCTTACAACCAACGCCCCTTAATAGCTGATCCAATCAACCAGACGTGAGGTGTTAGGTGTATTCCTCACGTTCCGTGGTCCATTCAGAGTTCATTGATACATCGGCGTGGTCGCCGGGCGTGAGCGCATAGGCGTTTTCCCACGTCCCACGTCCGACTCAGAATTCATTGATACGATTTATGCGCATTTGACCACCCAACATCCCGTACCTGGGGGTGGGGGGGGGGAAGAGAGGCCGGAATACTTTCATTTCCGGTAATTGTCTGAGCGCATCATTACATTTCAGGTACGTCGCCTACCTACCGTCCGCTCCCCTCTCAAATATTTAAACCAAGGTTCTCAATTATTTCAACCCAGGTCCTCCACAATACACCCTGTTTACAAAACAATGTCGTCCCGACATTTCGTAACATCTCCGCGTTATGTTTAATTGTCTTCAAATGGCTTTGAGTGACTAAGACCCTCAGCACTATTCAAATATGAATTAACAATGACGCTAAATTGTGTGTACCGCAACAACTGAACTCCCATATACTCAACCATTATTATCCTACACCTGCACTTCTATGTCAACCTCTACACGTCTGTCAAATCTAGTGTGTAATCAGTTTGTCAATTTGTGTCAGATACCTGGCAGTTCAACTCTCATACACAACTACCATTAATTAAAACAAGGTACATTGAACAGTAAGCAGTTAGCATTAAGACTGTAACCATAGTTAGGAAAATATGAAAAGAGAAAAAAAATCAATGTGTAATGTCAATATAGTATAAAAACAAATGATTATGAAACTAATATATGGTAAGGAATTGATTAAGCATATCATCTTCAGTCTAAACATAGTAAGAAATCATAGTCAACTTCCGTTAAAATAAATTCATGCATCATAAACATAATTCCAAAATAGTTTCAAGGAGCAATGCTACCAAAACACAATTAGGTCAATGTAATCACCTAATTCATCAGATTGTAAGCATGTTACAAGCTACATAACCTGCTCATAACACATTAAAATTTCACACACAAGAACTGAACCACACAAAAAAAATTGTGTCTAAATTTCAAAGCATCGTAAAATACAAACACTAATCAATGAGTGCAATCTTAATTCATAAACCATCAATATAGAATAATAAAGTATGTTATGAACGGTATCATATTTAACCTGAAAAGAAAACTAGTACAGAGAATTTTTCAAGGGACACCAGTTGAAATTTAAGTCAAAGTTTGAGTTAGGTCCGTTTCATTTTATCAGAAGTAGAAATAAAAAAAGTCTGTAATAACATTAATTCTCCATGAAGACTTTTGGAAGCTCTGGAGTAGCACACATTAATTTGTTTTTCAAGCAGTCCGTTTGAAGTTTTAAAATGCCATCTGGAAGATTATTGTCATGATGGTAGCATTTCAATCGATCGTGGTGAATTATTTTGGGCCTCACTTTTCCTTCTCCACGAATCTCGAATAACACATCACTAAATTTTCGACTAATTACGAATGGCCCACACCATTTATTGGGGTTCAATTTAGGGTTCCGACCAAGCTTTTTAGTCAAATCTAAATACAACACAACATCTCCCACATTGAATGTGTGATGTACAGCTCGGGCGTCATGGTCACGTTTCTGACGCTGCGCTGCTGTTCTCAGGTGGTTCCTGGCTGTCGCATAAATCTCGTCCAACTTTTGTTCCAACTTTAACACGTACTCCGGCACGGGCTGACTGAGACTTTTCTCAGGTAACGGAGCTCCCATTGAAAGGTGAATGGGCTGGTAGAGTTCCCGCCCAAACATCAGGTAATTAGGGCTGTAGCCGGTGCTGGGATGTTTGTGGGTTCTGTACGCACTGGTTAACAGTGGAAGGTGGACATCCCAGTCCTTTTGGTTTTCGGTGACGAAAGCTGATATCATCTTTATCAGCACGGAGTTAAAACGTTCAACTTGCCCGTTGCTGGCGGGGTGAAAAGATGAGGTTCTAGTCTGGTTGATTTCAAGTATTTCCATAACTTGTTTAAACAGTTTACTTTGGTAATTGGATCCTTGATCTGAATGTAACTCTAAGGGACAGCCAAAAATAGAGAAAAATTCACTCACCAAGGTAGACGCTGTAGTCTCCGCTGAACAATCTGGCAGTGCGTATGCTTGTGTATATTTGGTGAAAGCATCCACGACTACTAGAATGTATCTGTTTCCTTTATCAGTCACAGGCAGAGGACCAATAAAATCAGTACATACTCTTTGTAAAGGAGATCCTGTTAGGAATGATTGTAACTTTGCTGAACTGTTTGCGTGAGGACGTTTAGTGTGCTGACAGGTAGAACAGTTTGTAATGAACACTTGAATGTCTCTTTTCATTTTGTACCAACTGTAGTACTTCCTAACATTGTCTAGGACCTTGTTTATGCCCAGATGACCAGCATAAACTGACGCATGCATTTTTATCAAGACGGTGTCTACTAGAGCCTTTGGTAGCATAATCTTTAAATTTTCGTCCTTGCGACCGGGATTAAACCAACGTTTACACAACACTCCGTCCACAACGATAAGTAAGTCCAGATTTAACCATAGGTTTCTAACTGCCGGTGACTCTCCACTAATCTCCTCTCTCTTTGGTTTTGTTTTATTTTTAATCCACTTAAAGACATGGCTTAAATCTTTATCTTCTTGTTGCAAATTTCTAAGCATTTCTTTGGATACATCAAGCCCTTCAAAGAATTGATGTGTATTATTCCCTGTATTAAACGCCTCCCCTGACTCATTCTCAGTCAGGACATTGGGTGCGGATCCATCAGTACAAGGTAATTCACGATCGTCACTGGAATGGAGGGGCGTATCCCGCGTGCCATTATTGTCACCCATTGTACCTGCCGTCGACACAGCCGGGGAGTTAACTTGATCTAGTCTCTTGCTGCGGGTGGTCACCATATTAAGTTTCACAACAACATTCTCGGGCCACTGGCTACTAGTCGTGGAAATTGGAATAATGTCTTCTTCCTTATAAAATTCTGACCATTGTCGGAATCTCCTAGTGCACAGATCACAACCGTGACAAGGGAGGTCCTGTAGTATCTCATCTTTGTTATAAAATAGACAACCTTCTCGTTCACTTCTAGATAAAAAATCGGCGTTGTTGTGCTTTGTTCCACTACGATGCTCAATGTCGAAATCAAATTGTGACAATAGTTCTATCCATCTTGCTATTTGATCTGTGGGATTACGGAACGATAGTAACCATCTCAGGGAACTATGGTCAGTCCTAACAATGAACTTCCTTCCTAAGAGAAAATGTCGAAACTGATTGGCAAATGTCACAACTGCCAGAAGTTCACGTCGAGTCACACAATAACGTCTCTCTGCTCGATTTAGAGACTTACTGGCATGGTAAATTGGTCTCTCAATCAGTTGCTGCTCACGATTCGACCACTGCATTTGGGAAAGAGTGCATCCTATAGCCGTAGCACTCGCGTCACAGTCAATTATAAAGCTACCGCCATCGTTTTGTGGTTGTGCCATAATGTCTGAGGACACCAAACATTGTTTTAATTTCGAGAATGCTAGTTGACACTCTTCGTTCCAATCTAAAGTCTTATTCTTACGTCCTTCTAATAAACGATTTAAAGGCGCGGCGATAGTTGAGTGCCCTTTTATCCATCTTCTGTAATATGATGCCATTCCAAGAAAACTCCTCAACGCCGACACATTTTGTGGTTTAGGAAATTGAACAATAGCCTCCACCTTTTCGGGGTCAGTCTTAACTCCTTCACCTGACACAACATAACCCAAGAATCTAGTCTCGGGTTTGAAAAGAACACATTTTTCTGGTTTCAGTTTAAGTCCTGCCTGCCTCAATCTCGACATAGCTTCCTCGAAACGCTCCAAACACTGCTGAAAAGTCTCACCAAAAATACAAATGTCATCGATGAACACAACTAAGGTCCTATAATTGAGGCCTTTGAAAACCGTTTCCATACATCTTTGAAATGTTGCGGGTGCTCCTGTCAATCCCATGGGCGTTACGTTGTATTCATAGTGGCCATTCAGCGTGGAAAAAGCTGTTTTGGCCTTATCCTTTTCCTCTACTTCTATCTGGTAGTATGCTGATTGTAGATCCAAGGAACAAAAATATTTTGCACTTGCCATTGCCTCTATTAGTTCATTGCACCTAGGGAGTGGAAAACTATCCTTTTGAGTGACCTTATTTAGTTCCCTATAATCACATACCACTCGAACCTCGTTGTTTTTCTTCCTAATAAAATGCAATGGCGCTGACCACGGGGATTTTGACTCTCTAATAATTCCCGCTTCAAGTTGAGCAGCAATGACGTCATCAACTTCATTTTCAAAAGCTCTTGGAGGTCGTCGGGGAGGAATTTTTATAGGTCTGGCATCTCCTGTCGGAATTTCGTGCTTAATTATTGATGTCCTACCCACGTCTAATGAAGAGGTTGAAAATAGGTCTTTGTTCCTTTGTAATGAAAACCACAATTTTTCCTGTTCTTCCTCATTTAGCCCACTGGTTTTCAACGTTTCCTCATAAAGTGTCCTTATACATGTAAAACTTTTATCCGGCTGAGTTACTGAATTTATAAATTTTGTCACCACGGGCACTTTATGTCTATGCAGATTTAGTCCACGTTTAATGGAAAATGAAAAATTGTAGTGACCTAGGAAATCAAATCCTAGGTAACCATCCTCTGCTATGTCAGCAATGTGAACCGTCCATGGGTATTTCTTGTTGTCTAGAATTAAATCTATATCACAGACTCCATAAAGTTTCACTGACGAACCACTGGCCGACTGGAGATGCAATGGAACCAGGTGGTCATTTAATGTTAATTGTTGGTGGATTTTACTAAAAACTCTCCTTGATAATATCGTCACGGCCGCCCCTGTATCTAATAAGAACTGAGTGTCAACTCCACAGATCACCACTGGCACATAGACAGCACTCATTGTTTGTGATCTAACATTTTGGAAGCGGTTCCCTGAGGCGGCCTGATTTAGTTTAAACGTTGAGGATTTCGTCCTCCTGGTCTTCTGTTGGGGCAGTTTCTTGAAATATGCCCGGTTTGGTTGCAGTTATAGCATCTAGGCTCCGCCCTCCTATATGACCTCGGTTCAGGTACCGATTGACGTGGCCTCGGTTCATGTACCGATTGACGAAATGGCTCTCTTTGCGAGGTGATGAGTGATCTGATGTCGTCCTTGAGCTCGCGTATTTCTCGCACTAACTGGTCTGTAGCAACTGATGCCACCTTCTGCCCCGGCACACACACGTTGTCCCTCAAATTTAGAAGCTGGTCAAGGGCAGCTCTCGCCTTGTCTACAGTGGGTGGCATGGCCATTATGCCCACTTGTGACACCATCGACTGGTCTGGAAGTCCACGAAGAAATTGTTTAAAACCGATGGCATCACGTGTGGTTTGATCTGCCGTGGGAAAGCTCTTGACGACCAACCTTTTTAGATCAGTCGCATACTCCGCTGTCGTTTCCGAGCTGAGAAAATTTCTTCTTTCCAATAAGTTTTGAAAGAATGCTGGTGTTCTATGGTCGCTGAATCTATCCGCCAGTGCGTCTTTCAATTTGTCAAAGGTATTTCTTTCCTCTTCGCCAATCTCGTTATATGCGAAGTCAGCAGCAGCATCCTTTAATGAGACGCCTAGGTAAAGAAGTTTCTCCTCCTGGTTCCATTTCAAAATTTTAGCTGACGACTCAAATTGCACAATAAACGTCTGCCAGGCAGAGGTTCCATTGAAGGTGGTTAGGTTATTAAGAGCTGTGGCCATTTTCGGTTTTGTTCGACTGGAACTGGATCGTGCACTGTGCATTACAGTCAATATGATAGGAATAAAGAGCTTTTCTCCTCGAAGACGCTGTAAGGTCAAATCCCACCGCTATGCCACCATTGTAAAGCTCCTTCGTCGTACTTCTTGACTGACTCTTCAACTCTCATACTCAAAACAAAGGCAGCTTTAATGCTAACAGTTCTTCTCTTTATTAGGCATAACTTCTGGTTACATCAGCTCTCTATCTCTACGACTCTCTCTCTCTATCTATCTAAGTCTGTCCTCTAACCCTGGGGTGGGTTACTCTCTGTCCTGGTCTGTCCAAGTCTCTCGTGGGTGACTCCCTAAACTGCTCTCTTACCCCGGGGTGGGTTGTTCTCCCTTAAACACTCTAAACTCTCCCTTATATCCTCGGTTTCCCTCGAGGTGTCAAAGTTTAATCTATTAACCTTCGACCCTTAATTTCCCCCCACGAATTCTTTCCCGGTTTTATCCGTGACTTTCTTTACAAGTCACAATGATAAATAACTGTTGTCTTCCTTACAACCAACGCCCCTTAATAGCTGATCCAATCAACCAGACGTGAGGTGTTAGGTGTATTCCTCACGTTCCGTGGTCCATTCAGAGTTCATTGATACATCGGCGTGGTCGCCGGGCGTGAGCGCATAGGCGTTTTCCCACGTCCCACGTCCGACTCAGAATTCATTGATACGATTTATGCGCATTTGACCACCCAACATCCCGTACCTGGGGGTGGGGGGGGGGAAGAGAGGCCGGAATACTTTCATTTCCGGTAATTGTCTGAGCGCATCATTACATTTCAGGTACGTCGCCTACCTACCGTCCGCTCCCCTCTCAAATATTTAAACCAAGGTTCTCAATTATTTCAACCCAGGTCCTCCACAGTATATAGGCCAACCTTCAACATTCATTAGACAAATAAAGATCAGAGCATTCATTGATCGTGGGTTCTTAAGATGTGGAATAAAATGAAGAAGATTTTTCAAAAAAATTGGTAAAGTGTTGGAAGGAAGCTAATAATACAATAGCAGAAATTTAAAGTTAAGATCTATATTTCAGTGTTTATCATTTATCTGCTGTGTAGGACCCTACTAGTTACTCTATGACCTGCCGGTAGCTTTAAGTATGAAATTTTGTCAAAATCGATGTAAAATTGTATGCAATTACTGTGAATTAGACATTTCTAATTATTTTGTTTACTACATTGTATCATGCACCCAGACTTCATTTCTCTACTGGACTATTTGGATTTCACCGCAGCTAAGTTTTTATTTTATTTTTTATTTCGTTATATTCGTTTTATTTGTGTACTATTTGTTCATTGAGGAAGGCTCTTTGCCGAAACGTTCGCTGTTTTGTTACGTCCTGTCAGGCTAACTCATACCCTGTTTATATGTTATACATTTACTAATTTATAAGCCTGGTTGCAGTCTCACACTTACACCCATATTTTCTCCCAGACTAAGAACGCCTTCACTTCGCATCCTTGCTGAAATAAACAAAAATATCCAATTCGGCAACACAAAAAATAATAACTTAGAAGAAAAAAGATTTCTCCATTCGCTTGCAACAATGGCGCCGTAAATCACAGAAGATGCATGGATTATACACTATTTTATTTCGTAAAAAAATATGATATTTTAATTTCAAAATTAAAGTAAGTTAATTTTTAATCTTCAAAAAATGAACAGTTTAATGAAATGCGTAAAAGTTAAGATGATCTTAACATTCTGTATAAGAATTTTGCCAAGTACCTAGTGATAGTGACTTATACTTTTATACTTATACCCTTATAATCTTATACTTATAAAAATATTTAGAATATAGTGTAATGGCAATGCTGGTCATTATAATTAAATAAATACATAGTTTCATAGTATTAGTATTACATGTAGTTAGTATTTGTTATTATTATGTTATATGTAGTGTCCCTGTTAAGTGTTAAGCTTTTCATTTCAGTCAACTTCGCGGGGAAAAAAAACAAAAACATCACACCGGTCACACCGCAATCTATCATCTATGACTATGTCTATGTCTGCATCCGACTACTTAAATAGCCCCAGTAGTATTATTATTTTATGTGACTATGTCACTATCTCATAGTAACTGGGGTAATTTTTTTTTATCAGCCTATCAGCTAAATCCATAGTCCATAGTATTACTAATTATTAATGGTAAGCGTTATTCGCACGGTTTTGGCAGTGCGAATAATGTCCAACATTATCGGCACGGTAAAAGGTAAACCGTGCGGATAATGCCTAGCGTTATTCGCACTGCCACAACGGTTTTGACCGTGAGAATGATGCCAAAGGATATCTAAATTCTTATTACTAACTGCTTATTATTTACGTAGTGTTAACTTGCACGGTATCATTACCGTGTAAGTTATTTTTTTTCTAACTTGCACGGTATCATACCGTGTAAGTTATTTTTTTTCTAAGTTACACGGTATTTGCACATGCGCAGAGACGGTTTTTGTTGTCAGTTATTTGTAACTTTTTAAAATTCACACAAATTTACCGAACTTCCGTGGTCTCATGATTGAGAGTTTGACTGGAGAAAGGAATGTAGATGAACAGGCATTGGCATGGGTTCGATTTTCGGATGAGACTAATATGTTTTCTTTTTTTTACAATTCTTAAATTCTTATAATTACGATTAAATTAGATCTTTTACTTTTAGGGTCAGGGTTAGAGTTAGTTTGTCTAGTTTTTTTACATTAAAAGATAAAAAATACAAATATATTGAAATCAATTAAAAATTCTTAGTATAATTACGATTAAATTAGATCTTTTAGTTTTAGGGTCAAGGTTAGGGTTAGTTGTCTATTTTTTTACATTAAAATAGAAAAAAATATAAAAAAAATACAGGACTAAAACTAATTAAATCAATTTAACATTCTTATAATTACAATTAATTATATTGTAAATTATTAGTTTTAGGGTCAGGGTTTAGGTTTAGTTGTCTATTTTTACATTAAAACATTACCGTACCATGCAAGTTATTTTTTACTAACTTACACGGGACCATGGGACCATACCGTGCAAGTTATTTTTTTACTAACTTACACGGTATCATACCGTGCAAGTTAACGGCACCTATTATTTATGTATCATTGCATATTGACATATTTTGGTTTGGAGGGTAGAAAAAGAATTAAATTGTCATTTTATATCCGTTTTATCGATTGACTGGAATCTTATATTTTTTAATCCATTTTAGCAATAATCTGAGCGGACCTGCATATCGTTAATCATTAATTTAATTAGTAATACTATGGATTAGCTGATATAAAACTATTATTAACTGTTCCAGTGCTCTCAAACTTTGTATTTTATTCTATATATTATAAAGATTAAAGTACATTTATTAACTTTCAGCCATAATGGACGAGGCTCTGGTAATTAAAAAGGCTAATTATTATTCTCCCGAAAACTAACATTGTACCTGTAATCATCATAAATCAATAAAGTTAATTTAATTTTAAGCATGCAAAAGCGAAAGAACGATATAATATAATGGTATAGCATAGAAATTATAAAAGTGAGAGTCTGTAACAGTGAGTAACTTAGTAAAAGAATAGATAAGAGTAAGACGGGCATGGGTGGGGGAATAATAAAATGTTTCTGGGAAAGAGCTTGCTTGAGTGTTTGCAAACATCCTCACTGTGGTTGTAAAAGAAACACACACAAAAAAAAACAGAACAAAAAAAACCCCACTAACTAACCCAAATTTTTTATATTATTTTTAAATGTAAAAAATAAGTAAGACTGTCTTGGGAATCGATCCGCATACCATTATGCTTAATGGAAATAAGCATCAGCCTATCCACTCAACTGGAGAAGCTGACAATTTACGTTCGTTATTTTAAAATTATATTAATTGGACACCAATCATTTTTTATGGCAGTGCTACTTTAAAACTTCAGTAATCATGAAATTTTAATTTGTATTAGCATATAAATTTCACATTTTAGCCGAAATCGAGTGATATCTGCTTTTATTTTGTCTACACCGGGCGTGTATTTTTTTTCAGCGTGACCAGCCCCTAGAAGGCACATGTGCCAACGACCCGTGCGGATAATACTCGGCATTATCCCCACGGCCAAAACCGTGCGAATAATCACTTCGTCAATTAATTAATGATTAATCATTAACTAACGATATGCATCTCCGCTCAGATTATTGCTAAAATGGATACAAATATAAGATTCCAGACACTCGAAAGACGGTTAAAATGACAATTGAATTAGTTCGACATTATTCTCACGGTCAAGTCAAAATTTTAAAGTGTGAGTCAGTAACAGTGACTGTTAGTATTATTTGTTAATTTTTATTAACATTTTTATATGCAAAACCCAAGTCCAAGGCCTTTAGATATCGTTTGGCATCATTCTCACGGTCAACACCGTGTGGCAGTGCGAATAACGCTAGGCATTATCCGCACGGTCCGTGCGGATAATGTTGGACATTATTCGCACTGCCAAAACCGTGCGAATAACGCTTACCTATACTTATACCTAATTATGATCATGTTGATTTGTTTATAACAATTTATAGTTATCTTTTATAATTTATGGAGCTTGGCCATTTGATTTGTTCTGATTCTTAATCTTTGACTTTGATTTTTAACCCCATTAAATAGTAATAGTCCATGGCTCATGCATGGTCCATACTCATAGTGCCATAGTACTCTATTTAAAAAAAAATTATATTCTATAGTAACACTAAGTACAGCACAGCTAGTAATTACTAGTAGTGGTGGGCCTAATTAGTGGGCCTGTTACTAATTACTAGTACAAACATCTCAGTACAGTAGTCCTAATCATAAGTAACCAGTTACGAATTAAGTCTCTTTGACATGAATTTTAATTGAAATGTGTGACTCACTATTATACACAGTTAACAGAAGTAGACTAGTCATTCATGATTTTGAGATGATAAACTATACAAATGAAGTAATATAAAAATAAAAATAAAAAATTTTGAAATTATATATATATAAATGCTAGCCTATAAAGCGTAACAGGTTACTGTTACTGAATAGCAGCAAGTCAGTAGGCGATACAATGTTCTAAGTAACAGGTAAAACCCCCAATGATCTCTACTTACTATACTGCATAGGCTCTATCTAGCACTTACTTACACTGTACAACGTATCATGTACTATTTACATTTAGGCTCACTTCTAATTACACAGATTGTAGGCCAAGGTGCCAAACTTTATGTAACTAAGAGCCATGTTAGATAATAAAATAATTATGAGAGCCATCATTGAAGCACTATGAATCATTAACCTGGCTTCGAACTCTTACTTGTAATCTTGCAATCACATATCTTTCATAAATAGTACACGAAGGCCGCAATGTGAACACACGAAGAGCGCATGCAGCTCGCGAGCGGCGGTTTGGCCACCCGTGTAGGCGATCATATTTTCAATGGATGCATAATATATATGGCAGGATAGTAGGGAGATAGATTACAAAAATAAATGTGGTAAAAGTAAAATGTAAAGAGTGAATAGACCTGAATAAGTATGTGAAATAATCTCATATATATAAATTCCACTTCGTGATGCGGACCCTGCGAGACAAGCTGCATGTATGTTCAACAGATACTAATATTCGAAGCAGCGCACCGAAATTACTCCACAATGCATCGAAAGGTATGCAAATTAAATATGCGCTGTAAAAAAAAATTATATGACGTCATTGTTTTCGCTGATATTTTAATTTTGTAAAAGGGAACAATGTAAAAAGTTATAAAATACTTGTGTACATTTCAGAAAGTTTAATATTTCGTATTGATCAAACAAGGACAAGTTAGTTGGGATTTTGAAAAAGGTGGGCGCCGTAGGCGCCCTAAAAAAGTGCATTTTTTCAAAATAAATAGATTTCAGCTGAACACTTCCGTCATTTTTTACGGGTGATACGCCGCGGGGTCTCTCCAGATTTCCTTCTTTTCATTCACAGTCTTGTGTGTTTAGCCCAAACCCACCCATTTTGTACAACTGTGTCTTTCAGGAATGTCTTCACCGTCACACAAATACATATAGCGGCGTCATTGCTCACGCGCGGCGTCAGTAGTGTGTAATATTTTATATGCTAACTATTAAAAGAAAGGTGTTATGTCTTATGTGTGATATTTATTCAGGCTATTAAATAATTAAAAGGCTATTAACAACTAGACATTAATTTAAAGAATTATTTTGTCGACATCGATATGATGTCAGACTTAAGGGTTAAGGATTTTTGGCATACAAGTTAGGGTATAGTTCGAACGAACTATCATATACTTTCAATAATATATCACTACTATGTAAAGTAATACAGAAACAATCAGTGAATAAAAAAAATGTCAGTAGACTTGTGACAATATTTTTATAAGCCAAACAAAACTAATTTGAAAATTAATAGCAGATGTAACTAACTATGTCTACATAACAATGGTCAGTGATGCTTAAATAACTATGTCTAAACATTAACGAATGGTCAGTGATGCTTAAATAACTATGTCCAAAACTTAATGAATGAGGTCAGTGATGCTTAATAACTATGTCATCAGTGGGAAGTTTTCATCTCCCGGATCTGAATCATTATGGATAATAATTATTGTCACATGATATTATAACCACACATTTTTTTCTTCAGGCAAACACCTTTCAAAAACGTGACTAGAAGAATCTAGATTGCATCAACAAAAAACTAAAAGGAAACGTTTACTTGAATGCATACAATTAAAATTTAAGTCTTGTGAAAAGCATCACTAGTGAGAAATGCAGTGGACCAACAAAGTGAAATACCAAGGTCAAGTAAAGACTGCAGGCATTGGAGGATAAGGATATGTCATGGAAGACAGGCTTTGTCGACTTTGATTATGATGAGATATAGAGATAAATGGACATGGTCAAATTGTCTTTACAATGTCAATCCAAACCAGGGTTTACAACAGCTGCAGAATTGAGGCATTACTTTAATTGTCAAATAAATCTTATCTTTGCATGTAAATATTCTGTTTGTGTCTTATTCTTGAAAAGTTAAATCAAAATTTAATACGACTGCTACTTTAAAAATCAATTTGATATAAATCAAAACATGAAGATTCCTACAGTTTAATTGAAGTATGTACTTTACTAATTCTATGAACATCATTGTTACCTAATGAGAGATTTATAATTGTTTTATTAATTTGAACTTTATTGTTAAATAGGTAATTGCTAAATAAAATATCACTTCTTTCACTTATTTGTATTTAGTCAACTGTTTTTATATACACGACTTTCAAATGTGTAAGTTTTTTAACTTTTTCTGACTATGCACGGAAACAGTCACAGTCGTTCATTAATAAGTTCATCATGTTCAACACTACCTTGCCATTTTTTTAGATCGCATTCTGATAGCCTAGCTGTAAGATGTGGACGCCTTATGATAGAGAACAAAAAAGGGATGTATCCACATCAAATTGTCCAGTGCTGACATGATCACGCTAGATCCAGCTGGTAGCAAAGATACAAGGCGGGTGGATGAATCAAGATAAACTAACATATGTGTAGTGGTACACACATATGTTACCAGGAAAATAAATTATGTCTATCCTGCAATCTTATTATATTGTATGTTATGGAAAATTATGTATAGTTATGGAGAAAATAACTGAATTAAAATTAAAAACAATTTTTGCCCGTAGTATTAATTTAGGTATAAAGAATAATAATTAATTTGGTAAAAACTACTTTCCATCACTGTTCGACTACCATCCAGTAAATGGACATTGACTGAATGACAAGAGAATATAACCCTAGTTGCAGTGTCCATATAATTCATGTTTTATCCAAATATGTGATGTTGCCTACTCGTGTGTTTGTGTGGCGGACATTATTTCCCAATATCATCTGAAGCTGAATGTATTGGGTAATAAAGCTTTGTAAAATTAAATATTTCTGTTGGCATTCAGGGCATCGTCCAACATTTTCATGATTCCCACTTGTGTGTTTGTTTACTTGTAGCGACCAATGTAGGTCACAACAACAGAGCACAAGTTAGGCATCATATACAACACCCTCAGGCAACATGAACACATCCTGAATGAGCATGTCTAGTGACTCTCTCCACAGCTGTCCCGCAAGATGTGTGAGTCATGTACTGAGTCATGGATAGCTTAAAGTTTAACATGATCTCTCTTATGTTTAGCTATCTAAGTGGGTACCAGAGAGTCTTATATATTAATTTATTATAATTATAGCATGCATGAATGTATTACAGTCGAACCCACTACCTCGAGCTCGTTAGCTCGACCACCTATTATGTCGACTGTTTTTTTGGAACCGCCAAATTCTCTCTTTGTTTAGCATTTTTTCGTCGTTTAATTCGATTTTTTTAAGTCGCGAAACTCATAACACGAGCACAAAAAAGGGTAAATTGCCACTTAATGTTGGTTATCTCGATCCAGGACCCAATCGCAGCTTTTGAAAATGTTAGATGTGATTTTTTCTTAAACACCAGTGAAGCATAAAATTTCTGCTGCGTGGTGACGTCACAGGCCCGCGTGCTCACAGGCTGTGTTAGTAACTGAAATCGCAGCTTTGTAATGTTCATATCGATAGGCGTGAAACCGACGGTTCGGCTACTCGGCATCGGCGATTTTTTGTTTATACCTGAGATACTCAGGCTAAATCGGCCCGCGTAAGTGATGCCGAGTATTTCGTAATTGCTCCAATAGCAAAGATGCACGCAGAATCGCATGTCTAAAACATTTAGTTGCGTATGGAATAAACAAAATGTACCGTGTGCAGAACTTGTTGTCATTGGCAACATTATCCTTCAACCTCATTTTGACTCTATTTTTTATAACCAAGGCATACAATTTCTGCCTCGCTGGTGACGTCACAGCCGTTGCTCACGCTCACAGCGCTGTGTTACTATACATTAAATCGCCAGCTTTTGAAAATGTTCTTATACGATGGGCTGAACCGATCGGTTCGTACTTGGCATCGGCCGATTTGTATACTCTGAGATACTCGGCAATCGGCCGCGTAGTGATGTCCGAGTATTACGTATGCTCCAATAGCAAAGATGCACGCAGAATCGCATGTCTAAAAATTTCGATGCGTATGGAATAACAAAATGTACCGTGTGCAGACTTGTTGTCATTGGCAACCATTCATCCTTCAACCTCATTTTGACTATTACATGTACTGTACTACTGCTTTGTTCTCATTGTTTCATTCATAAGAAGTGGCCTTGTGCAAAAGCCATTTATACTATTGGTTAGAATTAATTAAATGTATCAAAATTGAAGGTTCAAAAGGAGTTCCTAATTTATTTTTGTACACTTTTATAGAGAAGAGTTCGCTTTGTTATGAGTCATATATAGGTTCATGATAAACAAATAACGGCAACGCCTTTGTGTAAAAAAAACTTGAAAATCATGTGATGTACTGTGTACATTCTCATTTATTAACGCTAGTGATGGGACGAAAAATCATAGGGTGTTACTGCAAACAAGGCTCCCCAGATTTATAAAATATATAATATAACAGACTACAGACAGTTTACCCACCCCCACTCTCAATCTCCCACACCATTGTTGTTGGTTAGTCCTATTAGCATCAAGTACCGAAGGAATTCTAAGTCAATTGTAAGCTGAGGGGATCATATGGAATAATAAAATGTACAGTGTGCAGACTTGTTGTCATTGGCAACCATTCATCCTTCAACCTCATTTTGACTATTACATGTACTGTACTACTGCTTTGTTTTCTCATTGTTTCATTCATAAGAAGTGGGCCCGTGTGCAAAAGCCATTTAACTATTGGTTAGAATTAATTATAATATGTCAAAGTTGAAGGTTCAAAAGTTCAAAAGGAGTACCTAATTTATTTGTGTACGTTTATATAGAGAAGAGTTCGCTTTGTCATGAGTACATATATAGGTCATGATAGGACCATTCTAAGTCCATTGTAAGCTGAGGGGACGGACCCAAAGAGAAGATGATTAGAAAAGAGAATGGTTAGGGGACAATTAGGGGATGTGTAGGTTACTTATTTGTGTAGCTTGTAAGGAAAATCAAGCAAGTGGCTTCGTAGGCACAGTATCGCTCAATCTGGGAATCACTGCAAAACGGCGTTATATTTAAACTTCAACGGTAATTAAAAACGAACGGTCTTAACAACCTTAAGAAAGAGTAAGAGTGAAGAAATAGGGTCCCGATATTCCGATACGATTCTGATTAATCCTCCCATCACTAATTAACGCACAACACGTATATAAAGAAATTTCAAGCGGCAGATTAATATTTTGCCGCCATATTGGTTTTCGTTTTAACTCGATCATCGGTTATCTCGATGCCATTTTGCATACCCCAACGCCGTCGACTTAAGCGGTTTCGACTGTATTAGTAAAATAAATTGTATCAAAACATTTGCAAATTGTATTTTAAATAACATAATATATTTTATAAATTTCATAACTGTATAATATAGAAAATAAATGTATTTTAACATTCAAAACTGTATTATAGTTAGCTTTAGAGAATTCATTTTCTCACATATGGGATGGTATAAAAATATTCATCATCATCATTTGTCCTTAAGATTCCTTGAAGAACATAGGGTCTTAGTCCAAGCCTTCCAATTTACATAGGGTCTTAGTCCAAGCCTTCCACTTTACATAGGGTCTTAGTCCAAGCCTTCCACTTTACATAGGGTCTAAGTCCAAGCCTTCCACTTTACATAGGGTCTAAGTCCAAGCCTTCCACTTTACATAGGGTCTTAGTCCAAGCCTTCCACTTTACATAGGGTCTTAGTCAAAGCCTTCCACTTTACATGGTCCTATTGCAAATGTTCCCAGCTGGTTCCAGCTCCTTCCTACTAATCCTTTTGTCTCCACACCTCATCCAACACTACGTCTCCATGTATTGTTCAGTTTGTCTATTTCTCCAGTTTTCCTGTGGGTTCCGTTCTATTGATTGTCTTGCTTTATTATGGGTATTTTTTCTGAAGATGTGGACTATCCATCTGCATTTCTTTCTGAGATCTTTATATCTTCATTGCTTCAATTGTCGTAATAAATGTTTTTTTTGTTTTTAAAAATAAATATGTCCGAAAATGTGTATGAATTTTGTTTGCTTGTGGTAGCCTTTAAATTTATGATTATCAGGCTGGACTCTTCTGATTAAGATATGATTATCTGGCTGGCCTCTTCTGATTAAGATATGATTATATGGCTGGCCTCTTCTGATTAAGATATGATTATCTGTCTGGCCTCTTATGATTAATATATTATTATTTTTGTTAAAAATCAAAATGGCGTGTTATGAAAAATGTTAACCTTGGTATCATTATCTCTTCCTACTATAATTGAATAGCTCCCCCATCCAGTTTGAGAACTGGCTCCCCATGAAAACATCCCATCCAGCACCCACAAACCAGAAGCAAACTGTTTCAGTGACTGGTTCCAACACCGCCCCCACCCCACACAAGCCCCCGCCACAAGCACCTCCTGTTTCTTCTAAACGACGATTAGAATATTCTGGAGTTGCCAGCAGTCCTAATGTCAATCAACACAACAGTAAACATGTGTATGATGATGCTGATGACTTGTTGGATGAGATTGACCCAGCCTCCTAAACGATTCACTGGGTATGGAAAGAAAATCTTATTCTGATTTTAATTAAGACAATTTGTATAAAGTTGTAACAAGATCAAAACTGTTTTGTGTGGAAGTTTAAAATGTAAACAGGACAGGCTTGGAGGCTGTAACCAATAAGTTGCCAACACGTTTCAACTTTTCTTATGCTGTTTTCTTATTAACATATTTAAAAAAAGTATTTTAACACATTGCATCTATCTTATAACAGAAAGCATATTTTAAAAAATGGAGTTGCATTGTTGATATATTACAAATCGTCAAGAACCTTAAACAATACAGTTGAACCCGGTTATGTCGCCGGCCTAGGGGTTTATGCCCAAAAAGCGTAGAGATAACCGATGATCGAGATAAGGGAAAACCAATATGGCGGCAAAATATTCATGTGCTTTATTCTTTATGTACATGATGTGCATTAATAAATGAGAATGTACATGCACATGTTTTTGGAGGTTTTTTTTGTTCACAACAGCGTTGCCGTTATTTGTTTGATGAAGTGATCAGCATGCTATAAAAAATGTACATACATGTTTGCTAACAACAAAAGGCATATGTGCACCAACTAACAGCAGAAATTTACCAATATAAAATAAAAACCACTGTCGATTCTCGATACAAACCTTTCTTTTCTTTTCTAAAGATATTCGTTTATCTTAAAAATAAAATGAATCAGGAGATGAATTAAGTTTAATAATAATATATATAATGCACTGCGAAATGATGAGTAATGACCGATAACGCGATTTTCGTCACCTCGGGTGAATACATACTTGATAGAGACGCGTCAAACTAATTCACACATGGATCAAAAGTGAAACAAGATCAAAGCATCCGGTAATTTTATTGAAATCTCGTAGAATCACACAATAGCCGGAAGTCTCGAGGAAAGCAAGATTTCGATGCTATTTTAAAACTAAAAATGTGAGAGTGCGTCGCTAGGTGAACAGACGGGGATCCAGATAACAAACGTTAAGTTGAAAATTTGGCCCTCTTTTGTGCTCGAGATATTAGGTTCGGTGACATAAAAGAATCGATGGTTCACCGACAATGGGGCTCAGACATAACGGCCCTGGACTAATAGATGGACTAATGGTAAAATGTACAATCAAATGTTATATTCTTATTTTTACTAACCAATTCAGTATCAGGGTGTAGCTCACAATAAATAATAATAATGACATCACAAGAGTGAATTTAATAGCCTTTACGCCAATGGTACCAATCACGATTGTTGTTGACAAGAAACAATATAATAACATCACAATAAATAATTTAACAAGTTTACCACTTTTTTTCAGGGTGAAAAAGTAGACAAAAGCTTAAAATGCAAAAAAAAATAATAATAATTTTTTCTTGTAAAAAAATGGTAACAATTTGTCTCGGGTTGTTTTGACCGGGGCCGTTTTGTCGGGTCACCAGAATCGACATAACCGATGAGAAAATGCTAAGACAAAGAGAGAATTTGGCGGTTCCACTTCAAAAACGTTGACTTAATAGGTTGGCGAATTAACCGAGGTCGAGATAAGTGGGTTCGACTGTATTTGCTTTTTTTAAAATCCTGATCTTTACAAATGTATGGCTTAATCTAAATTTTATTTATTTAAACTTTATTGGCTTGATTTATTTAATCCCGTATACAACAAGAGCCCACTTGTTTCAATGACCTAATGAAATGATGTTTTGATTTCAGAATGAAAGCACATCCTAAAAGGTAAAATAACTAATCATCAATCCACTTATTACTTATCTTTTTTAAAAAATTATTATTTTTACTTTTATTGTCAAAATTTGATTAAACTTTTAAATTGACCGGCCCTAATGTAAAGACAGTTGTTATTTTTATGTGTCATGATATTGAGGTGGCTAATGAGTACTAATGACTTGATAGCACCCTGTGGTAACCAATGTTCCCTTTAAGCTGCGCTGCTGGGAAGATCTCTGAATGATGCCGGGCAGCAGCTTAGAATTACCGCCAAGCTAATTTTGTCAAATGTGTCACAAAAAAACTAAAAAAACGAATGCTATGCAACTTTGCACACTAGTTTTTTTACCTTGCACACGAACCAACGAACCTTATAGGGAACGTGGCTGGTAACTACAATCCAGGTCTAATAACTCTGTGGCCCAAACCAAGTTTTGCTTGATATCATCTTGTTAGTTGCATCAATTACTCAATATCATCTTGTTAGTTACATCAAATACTCAATATCATCTTGTTAGTTACATCAATTACTCAATATCATCTTGTTAGTTACATCAATTACTCAATATCATCTTGTTAGTTACATCAATTACTCAAAGATTTACATTTCTATTTTAAAAAAAAATTAAATGATTGTAATTTCTCCCCCTCCTCCCCCAGCAGCGGCAGAGCCCAGCAAGTGACCAGCGTTATGACCCCAGTTTCAGGGACTAAAAGGTTTTTATGGGAGTCAGAACACAGTCATGAAAGATAAATTTCCCAGGTATGATATAGACATGTGTATTTAATAATGCTGTGTTACAAGGTCAAGGTGTGTAAAGCTCTGTTGGTGTGTTGCTAAGGGATCAAGCTTATGGCATAACATTTTATTGTTGGTTTCTTTGTTTTATGAAAGGTTTGTCCAGCTCTCTAGTTAAATCAGCTGGTCTTCAGGGCACTTGCTACCTCCCTGTTTTATGAAAGGATTGTCCAGCTCGTTAGTTAAATCAGCTGGTCTTCAGGGCACTTGCTACCTCCCTGTTTTAATCAAACACTTTACATGACTCTTGTCTTACTCCACCCTCCCTGGTGAAAGCATTTTAAAACTCAATGTAATTCCCACCTTTCCTGGTTAAGTCCAAAATTTCTATAAATTACTGTTTCTATCTAATGCCCCCCCCCCTCTGTAATGAACTATCCCTAGTATATCATAATTCCCTAAATTATTTTGCTATGCCAACCTGCATCATTAAACCACAACAAAGTCTAGTATCAAGTTCTGATGCCCACATACCCAAGTAAAATTTAAAAACTCAAGCCTTTATATTTATTGTGCTCAATATTGCGTTGGTGTTGATGACCCTTTGATTACTTTTCTGTTTTATTATGCATCCACCAGACAATAAATCCTTTACTAAGGACTCTTTATATACTTGCATTTACACTTTGTCAGTTGTGTCAAAAATAATTTGATGTCAGTTTTCTTTCGTCTGTTAAGATTTTTTGCTGGGCTAATAAAAGAGTTAATTTTACTTCACTCAATAATTACTCAGTACAATTTTTAATACTAAGTATAAGTAAATAAATTTTTTTTTACAAAATTTTTTTAAAGGATAATTTCATAAAATGCTCAATATTTGCAAAAATTAGACTTTTAATTCAATTCAATTCAATTTTAATCATTTGGCTCATCTGCAGTCTATGATCGTACAAAACATTGACATACATTTTAACCAGATGAGTCATTTTCTACCTGAAAGTGTTTTCTTTTAATAAGTGTTTCTTAAAATATTAAAAAACTTTTACTACTTTTAATTTTGTAATATTGTAATATTTCTTATGAAGCTCCAATTGTACATGCCCTATTTTATTATTTGATTGCAAGATCTGTTAAAGTTTTGAGCAGAAGTCACCTATGTGTTACTGTTATTTAAAACATCCATTCTTGAAATTGTATTTATTTAGATGACTGAGTTCATTTCACTAACAACATTTATTTTTGTTACACACACATTCACACACACACACACACATTCACACATTGTTTAAATTGTACCATTCATACTTGAAATAATACATAGAAAGAGTAGAGTTTTAAAAAAAAATTGGAATAAAACAAATAGAGAAAAAATGTTTGTGATGCTCCCAGAGCACATTGACAGTTAGGTGTACACATCAGTGTTGAGGGGATTAAACTGAGACCTCAGTGGTACATGAGCTTCATTTCCTGGATTTTACATTTTCAAACTTTCTTACAACAGCAGCCTTTTAAATTTTATACTGTAACCTGACATTTTTTATTTCAATGCTTGTTTTAACTTTGTTGTATCAGCTGCTTGAGTTGCTTCTTAAAACACTGTTGTCTTACACTAGAGACAGCAACAGTGCTACTCTCGCTGTGGACAGGAGCCCTAGGGTCAAGAGGCCAAAGTTGACCTCAGGTCTTGATTCCAACCAAGAGAACTACTTGTTAAGCAATTCCCCATCGTTGGCCGGTCACAACGTCAAGATGGCGTCTTCTGGATCAGCAGATAAGGATAACTCTAGTGCTGAGGGTGATTCTGCCGCACAGATAACTGTTGGGTAAGCTGCCCTTTCATATCTTACTTTACAAAGTATAATGTTTACAGAAGTAAATGGTAGGGGTCTACCGATATGCATTTTTGCCAATACCGATATTACCTATATTTTTCTTGCAGATATGAGTATTTGTTAGGACAAAAACCGGTGGTCATATTCGATGACATCATTCTTAAATTTATCAGTCATAATTATTTATCTATTATATTAGGGGTCTACCGATATGCATTTTTGCCGATATTACCGATATTTCTTTCCGATATGAGTGCCAATATGTGCATTTGTTAGGACAAAAACCATCTGTCATATTTGATGACGTCATTCTTTAATTTATCACTCCTAATTATTTATCTTTTATATTAGGGGACTACCGATATGCATTTTTGCTGATATTACCGATATTACTATATTTTTTCCCATATGAGTATTTGTAAGGACAAAAACCAGCGGTCTTATTTGATGACGTCATTCTTAAATTTATCACTCCTAATTATTTATATTTTATTTAGGGGTCTACCGATATACATTTTTGCCAATAATACAGATATTTTTTTTCCCACATGAGTATGGACAAAAATAACAACTGTCATATTTGATGACGTCATTCTTAAATTTATCACTCGTAATTATTTATATTATATAATATAGGGGTCTACCGATGTGCAGTTTTGCAGATGTTTTTTTAATGATTTTTTTTTGCCGAAACTAAGTTTCTGATATGTTTACAAGTTCCAGATCATGACCTACATAGGACTCACGACAAAACGAACCATCCTTTATAAAAATGTACAAGCAAAATTAGGAAATCCTTTTGAAACTTCAACTTTGACTCATAATTATTAATTCTAACCAATAGTTTAATGGCTTATGCACACGGCCACCTTTTATGAATGAAACAATGAGAACAAAGTAATAGTAATAGAGTGAAAATGAGGTTGAAGGATGAATTGTTGCCAATGACAACAAGTCTGCACACGGTACATTTTGTTATTCCATACGAAACGAAATCTTTTAGACATCTGGGATTCTGCATGCATCTTTGCTATTAGAGCAATTACGTGAACATAATGTTTACATGTTATCCATTTATTAGAGAAATTACGGTATACTTGGCATCAGCACTATTTACACAGTATTTCCTAGTATACAAAAATCGGAAGATACTTAAACAATATCATAGCACATGGCACACTGTACCAATGCGGATATTGCAGATATCCAGATATCTCTGCCGATATCCAGATATCGGTACCGATATATCGGTAGACCCCTAGTAAATGGGCTTCTATTTCAAGAATAAAGAAGTTCATCTCTTATTGCAAGGTGTTTGGGAGCTATGTATGGCATCTGTCCGTCTACGAAAGACGATAGATTTATCTTTATTATTTGCAGCTCTTGGTGTGGCTGATGAGACCAATCCTTGAGTGGCAGTCTCTTCTGCATGACACACACACGAAAGCAGTGGGGCATTGTTGCCTGGCCTTTCTCCTCGCTCTTTTCCCGACTGCTTCGGCCCTAGTTTGCTCCTCTGCTCTTAGTGATCCTTCTTTCACTATAGCCCGCCACATGGACCTATCCTCTGCCAGGTTTTCCCAGTTTTGAGAGCTGTAAGGTTTGTTGAAATGAAGAGGAACAGGGAGAGTTTCGATCAGAGCTTTTCTGCCTACATGTCATTAGTGTTGTTGGCAACTAACAGCTCAGACTTTTTACTGTTTCTTCATTTAAATAATTGATGGCACTCAAGTTTTTGTGATCAAATTTGATCCGAACTATTCTTGTTGAAACATGTCGTGTCAATGGGACTCCACACGCTGTCATCATATTGGTTCTAATGTGCACTGTGTCTTGTTGGGTAAACCTATGGGACTCCACACGCTGTCATCATATTTGGCTCTAATGTACACTGTGTCTTGTTGGGTAAACCTATGGGACTCGACACGCTGTCATCATATTTGGTTCTAATGTGCACTGTGTCTTGTTGGGTAAACCTATTACAGTCGAACCCACTTACCTCGAGCTCTGTTAGCTCGACCACCCCACTAACTCGACGTTTTTTATTGGAACCGCCAAATTTACTCTTTGTCTTAGCATTTTCTCATCGGCTAATTCGATTTTTCTAAGTCGCCGAAACCTAATACCTCTAGCACAAAAGAGGGTCAAATTTGCAACTTAACGTTGGTTAGCTCGATCCTCGTCGGTTCGCCTAGCAATGCATTTTTATTTCAAAACATTGTTGACATCTCGCTTTCTTTGAGACTTCCGGCTATTGTGTGAATCTACGAGATTTCAATAAAAATTACCGGATGTTATTATCTTCTTTCACTTTCGATCCATGTGTGAATTAGATGTATTCACCCGAGGTGCCTGTAAATCACGTTAGCGGTCTTTAATCCGTCATTATTTCGCAGTGCATGTTATATTATTATTAAACTTAATTCATTTTCTGATGCATTAATCATTTTATTTTTTAAGATAAACGAATATCTTTAGAAATGAAAATAAAGGTTTGTATCGAGAATCCACGGTGGTTTTTATATAATTAAATAAATATTATTATTCTTTTAAAAGTTTGTTGTTGCTTTGTTACCAGTAAGATACGTGACTGTGACTAACACGCGCGTGACGATGAAATCAAATCATTTTATTAATATTCCAGTACATGTATATAATATTATTAATATACACGTCATCACTTTTGTAGGTCGAATTCTGATAAGGAATGATTTTTTAAAAAGTTCGCTTAGACTTAGTTGCCGGCCGAGGTCTAACACACAGCCCACAGCGTGCTGTGATCAACGGTCAAGGCCGCAATAGTTTTATTTATATATATATAAAAATTCCCGATTAGTCATAACTTTTCCCGACTTTCAAGGCCGAGAAATTTTTTTAAAGAATCCCCGACTTTTTCCCGTTTTCCTGAGTGGGAACCATGGTTATATTTAAATTTTAAACGGTCCTTAAAAACGAACGGTCATTACAACCTTAGGAAAGAGTGAAGAAATATTAGGGTTCCGATACGATTCCGATTAATCGTCCCATCACTAATTAACGCTAAATAATTAATCATGTACATAAAGAAATTTCAAGCACATGTTAATATTTTGCCGCCATATTGGTAGGGGTCTACCGATATATCGGCTGGCCGATATATCGGCACCGATAACAGGATATCTGCAATATCGGTATCGGTAGCATGTAAAGGTCCCGATATTGACGTCACAGATATTTCATAATAAGTGACATTTTGAGAAAAAGAACAACAACAAAAAAAACAAAAAACAAAAAACAGAAAAAACTATCTTTAGATTTACAATATCTCGACAAATCAATATATCCACCCCGATACCGGTATTGAAATAGCCAAAAGAATCCTAGTATTAATATGTACAGCCACGATATTTTGTGTCATGTGCTATGATATTGTTTAAGTACCGGCCGATTTTCGTATACTCGGAAATACTGTATAAATAGTGCCGATGCCAAGTATACCGTAATTGCTCTAATAAATGGATAACATGTAAACATTATGTTCACGTAATTGCTCTAATAGCAAAGATGCACGCAGAATCGCAGATGTCTGAAACATTTCGTTTGGATTGAAATAACAAAATGTACCGTGTGCAGACTTGTTCTCATTGGCAACCATTCATTCTTCAACCTCATTTTCCCTTCATTACTTTTACTGTGTTCTTATTGTTTCATTCATAAAAGGTGGCCGTGTGCAAAAGCCATTAAACTATTGGTTAGAATTAATAATTATGAGTCAAAGTTGAAGTTTTCAAAAGGAGTTCGTAATTTGAATAGGAATCTTTGTTTCTGCAAAACAAAACATCGGTAATATCGGCAAAACTGCATATCCGTAGACCCCTAAATTATAAATAATTACGAGTGATAAATTTAAGAATGACGTCATCAAATATGACCGCTGTTAATTTTCTCCTAACAAATACTCATATCGGAAAAAATATCGGTAATATCGGCAAAACTGCATATCGGTAGTCCACTAATATAAAAAATAAATAATTAGGAGTGATAAATTTAAGAATGACGTCATCAAATAAGACCGCTTGTTTTTGTCCTAACAAATACTCATATCGGCACTCATATCGGAAAAAAATATCTCTAATATCGGCAAAAATGCATATCGGTAGTCCACTAATATAAAAAATAAATAATTAGGAGTGATAAACTCAAGAATGACGTCATCAAATATGACCGCTGGTTTTTTTCCTAACAAATACTCATATCGGCAAAAAAATATCGTTAATATCGGTATCTGCAATATCGGCAAAAATGCATATCGGTAGACCCCTACATATTGGTTTTCGTTTTAACTCGATCATCGGTTATCTCGACTACATTTTTCATACCCCAACGCCGTCGACTTAACCGGTTTTGACTGTATTACTAACTTCATTTCTTTTAAGACTTTTTTTTTGAACCATCGTTTTCCCACACACTGCACAGGTTTGATAATCTTGGGAATACCTGCTTCATGAATTCTCCACTTCAGTGCTTGTCATCACTAGAACCCCTGTCTATCGACTTCCAGACGGCAGTGGCAGAGTTTGGTCCAAAGCTGAGACCCAACTCTATCACCAGGTTAGTTTCTTGCTATTGATTGCATACAGTTATTGCATACAGTGGCAGAGTTTGGTCCAAAGCTGAGACCCAACTCTATCACGAGGTTAGTTTCTTGCTATTATTGCATACAATTATTGCATACAGTGGCAGAGTTTGGTCCAAAGCTGAGACCCAACTCTATCACCAGGTTAGTTTCTTGATATTATTGCATACAGTTTTTCAAATTTTTATTTGTGGAAGCTCATAAGTCCTTTGATCAGTTCTTTTTGAATGGGCCTCGGCAGTTCTTATTTTTAAACAAAAATAATTTCATAAGAATTTTTCAGTTTCATTTTAATTTTTAAAATGTAACTGGCCTATAGTCAACCAACTTACAGTCAAATGTATTTTAATGTAATGGTCAAAATTTTTTATAAGCTATTTGTTCAGGAATTTTTTTTTACTGATTCATTAGAAAAGTCGTATGCTGGACGCAAATATATCTATATGTTCACCCTATATTTTTCTAGGTTGCTGTATCTTCTGATGAAAGATGTCCGCAAGCTGGACGTGTGCCCAGAGCGAGTCAGGCAGATCCTGGTCAGATTAAGGCATGACATCAATGGGAAATTTGCCCTCAACACACAACAGGTTCTCTTGTCTGTCTACTAGTTGTCCTGTCTGTCTACTAGTTGTCTTGTCTGTCTAGCTGTCTTGTCTGTCTACTAGTTGTCCTGTCTGTCTACTAGTTGTCCTGTCTGTCTAGCTGTCTTGTCTGTCTACTAGTTGTCCTGTCTGTCTACTAGTTGTCTGTCTGTCTACTAGTTGTCCTGTCTGTCTACTAGTTGTCCTGTCTGTCTACTAGTTGTCTTGTCTGTCTAGCTGTCTTGTCTGTCTAGCTGTCTGTCTGTCTACTAGTTGTCCTGTCTGTCTACTAGTTGTCCTGTCTGTCTACTAGTTGTCTGTCTGTCTAGCTGTCTGTCTGTCTAGCTGTCTGTCTGTCTACTAGTTGTCCTGTCTGTCTACTAGTTGTCCTGTCTGTCTAGTTGTCCTGTCTGTCTACTAGTTGTCTGTCTGTCTAGTTGTCCTGTCTGTCTACTAGTTGTCCTGTCTGTCTAGTTGTCCTGTCTGTCTAGTTGTCCTGTCTGTCTACTAGTTGTCCTGTCTGTCTAGTTGTCCTGTCTGTCTAGTTGTCCTGTCTGTCTAGTTGTCCTGTCTGTCTAGTTGTCCTGTCTGTCTACTAGTTGTCCTGTCTGTCTAGTTGTCCTGTCTGTCTAGTTGTCCTGTCTGTCTAGTTGTCTGTCTGTCTACTAGCTGTCTTCTGAGCTATTGTCCTGTCTGTCTAGTTGTCTGTCTGTCTAGTTGTCTTGTCTGTCTAGTTCTGTCTACTAGCTGTCTTCTGACTAGTCTACCTGTCTGTCTAGTTGTCTTGTCTGTCTAGTTGTCCTGTCTGTCTACTAGTTGTCTTGTCTGTCTAGCTGTCTTGTCTGTCTAGCTGTCTTGTCTGTCTACTAGTTGTCCTGTCTGTCTAGTTGTCCTGTCTGTCTAGTTGTCCTGTCTGTCTAGCTAGTTGTACCTGTCTGTCTAGTTGTCTGTCTGTCTAGTTCTGTCTACTAGCTGTCTTCTGAGCTATCTCCTAACCTTTCATTGTCTAGTTGTCTTGTCTGTCTAGTTCTGTCTACTAGCTGTCTTCTGAGCTATCTCCTAACCTTTCATTGTCTAGTTGTCTTGTCTGTCTAGTTCTGTCTACTAGCTGTCTTCTGAGCTATCTCCTAACCTTTCATTGTCTAGTTGTCTTGTCTGTCTAGTTCTGTCTACTAGCTGTCTTCTGAGCTATCTCCTAACCTTTCATTGTCTAGTTGTCTTGTCTGTCTAGTTCTGTCTACTAGCTGTCTTCTGAGCTATCTCCTAACCTTTCATTGTCTAGTTGTCTTGTCTGTCTAGTTCTGTCTACTAGCTGTCTTCTGAGCTATCTCCTAACCTTTCATTGTCTAGTTGTCTTGTCTGTCTAGTTCTGTCTACTAGCTGTCTTCTGAGCTATCTCCTAACCTTTCATTGTCTAGTTGTCTTGTCTGTCTAGTTCTGTCTACTAGCTGTCTTCTGAGCTATCTCCTAACCTTTCATTGTCTAGTTGTCTAGTTGTCTTGTCTGTCTAGTTCTGTCTACTAGCTGTCTTCTGAGCTATCTCCTAACCTTTCATTGTCTAGTTGTCTTGTCTGTCTAGTTCTGTCTACTAGCTGTCTTCTGAGCTATCTCCTAACCTTTCATTGTCTAGTTGTCTTGTCTGTCTAGTTCTGTCTACTAGCTGTCTTCTGAGCTATCTCCTAACCTTTCATTGTCTAGTTGTCTTGTCTGTCTAGTTGTCTTGTCTGTCTAGTTCTGTCTACTAGCTGTCTTCTGAGCTATCTCCTAACCTTTCATTGTCTAGTTGTCTTGTCTGTCTAGTTCTGTCTACTAGCTGTCTTCTGAGCTATCTCCTAACCTTTCATTGTCTAGTTTCCCTGAAATGCTGTAACCTTAAGCCAAATGTTTGTTTCATCAATATATGCTTCCTGTATATTAGATGCCAATGAGTGCACGACTTGTTTATTAGATGTCAATGAGTGCACCACTTGTTGATTAAATGTCAGTGCACCACTTGTTTATTAGATGTCAGTGGACCACTTGTTGATTAGATGTCAGTGCACCACTTGTTGATTAGATGTCAGTGCACCACTTGTTGATTAGATGTCAGTGGACCACTTGTTGATTAGATGTCAATGAGTGCACCACTTGTTGATTAGATGTCAGTGGACCACTTGTTGATTAGATGTCAATGAGTGCACCACTTGTTGATTAGATGTCAATGAGTGCATCACTTGTTGATTAGATGTCAGTGGACCACTTACTGATTAGATGTCAGTGCACCACTTGTTGATTAGATGTCAGTGACCACTTGTTGATTAGATGTCAGTGGACCACTTTGTTTGATTAGATGTCAGTGCACCACTTGTTGATTAGATGTCAGTGCACCACTTGTTGATTAGATGTCAGTGGACCACTTGTTGATTAGATGTCAGTGGACCACTTGATTAGATGTCAATGAGTGCACCACTTGTTTATTAGATGCCAGTGAGTGCACCACTTGTTGATTAGATGTCAGTGCACCACTTGTTGATTAGATGTCAGTGGACCACTTTTTGATTAGATGTCAGTGCACCACTTGTTGATTAGATGTCAGTGCACCACTTGTTTATTAGATGTCAGTGGACCACTTGTTGATTAGATGTCAGTGGACCACTTGTTGATTAAATGTCAATGAGTGCACCACTTGTTTATTAAATGTCAGTGAGTGCACCACTTGTTGATTAGGTGTCAATGAGTGCACCACTTGTTGATTAGATGTCAATGAGTGCACCACTTGTTGATTAGATGTCAATGAGTGCACCACTTGTTGATTAGGTGTCAATGAGTGCACCACTTGTTGATTAGGTGTCAATGAGTGCACCACTTGTTGATTAGATGTCAATGAGTGCACCACTTGTTGATTAGGTGTCAATGAGTGCACCACTTGTTGATTAGGTGTCAATGAGTGCACCACTTGTTGATTAGGTGTCAATGAGTGCACCACTTGTTGATTAGGTGTCAATGAGTGCACCACTTGTTGATTAGGTGTCAATGAGTGCACCACTTGTTGATTAGATGTCAATGAGTGCACCACTTGTTGATTAGGTGTCAATGAGTGCACCACTTGTTTGATTAGATGTCAATGAGTGCACCACTTGTTGATTAGGTGTCAATGAGTGCACCACTTGTTGATTAGATGTCAATGAGTGCACCACTTGTTGATTAGATGTCAATGAGTGCACCACTTGTTGATTAGATGTCAATGAGTGCACCACTTGTTGATTAGATGTCATGAGTGCACCACTTGTTGATTAGGTGTCAATGAGTGCACCACTTGTTGATTAGGTGTCAATGAGTGCACCACTTGTTGATTAGGTGTCAATGAGTGCACCACTTGTTTGATTAGATGTCAATGAGTGCACCACTTGTTGATTAGGTGTCAATGAGTGCACCACTTGTTTATTAGATGTCAATGAGTGCACCACTTGTTTATTAGATGTCAGTGCACCACTTGTTTATTAGATGTCAGTGCACCACTTGTTTATTAGATGTCAGTGCACCACTTGTTTATTAGACACAGTTAAGTTAGGCAAACTTTCTGATTTTCTAAAAAATGTGTTTGTCAACAATTTTTTAGGATGCACACGAGCTGCTGGCCGAGCTGCTAGATCGAACAGATGAGGAAGTGAAAGCTGTGATGGGACCACAACAATCCCATTCTGACTCACCCAGCGGCTCTGCTGCCTCGACCCCTGGAGTATCATCTGACACAGGAACACCCATTCAATCCAACTTCATGTGGTTCTACAAGACATCTTTTTACTTCCATGAGTAAGTTCCTTGTTCAGTTCTTGATTGGGGCATTAAGTTCATTGTTCAGGTCTTGAATGGGGCATTAAGTTCATTGTTCAGGTCTTGAATGGGGCATTAAGTTCATTGTTCAGGTCTTGAATGGGGCATTAAGTTCATTGTTCAGGTCTTGAATGGGGCATCTGCAGCTAAATATGAATATATATGGTTAGTTATATAAAATAGTTAAGAAGAGTTCAAGTGATGAATGCTCTTATTTGTTTATTGTCTGCTACAGGTGTAAAACTGAAATAACGTCCAGCCAAGAAGAAAGGGACACAACTTTAATGCTGGCCCTCAATTCAGACAAGTACTCAATATTTTTGGGTTTATTCTCTGCTGACTTCTCTTATTTGGAGATGTTTGATTGTATTATAAAGTTTGACATAAGAAATAAATATTACTTTGTTGTTTAAAAAACTTATATTATTTTTTAATTCATGACTTCTAAGTTGTCAGAAGTAGAGATAAATGTGACAATGCAGGTAGTGTTACCTTGACCTTGTAATGTGACAATGTAGGTAGTGTTACCTTGACCTTGTAATGTGACAATGTAGGTAATGTTACCTTGACCTTGTAATGTGACAATGTAGGTAGTGTTACCTTGACCTTGTAATGTGGCAATGTAGGTAGTGTTACCTTGACCTTGTAATGTGACAATGTAGGTAGTGTTACCTTGGCTTGCATTGCTTGTAACTGGTCTGATTTTGTCTAGGGACTACAGTCTACAAGATTGTATTGACAGATACTTTGAGTCATCTGAAGTAGAGATGAAATGTGATAAGTGCGGCAGGGATGAGAAGGCGACCATGACTAGAAAAATTGTCAAGCGGCCCAGGTATAAATTTAATATTCACATTTAAACAAAATTGTAAATGCACGATAATTAAACTAATTCTTGTATTTTCCCCCACTCATATTTTATATATCTTAACGTTTAATGCCCCATAACGCTGTAATCCGCACCTATTCCCTAATCCCAAAGCGGGGTAAAGCGCCTCGATATCGCTCTCTTTAATAATGAAGTCATAGAAAGTAGAAACTCTTCATTTAGCGAGAGAAGCTTTAGTCGACTTCCTGAAATGGCGGTGTTTGCTTTCGCTAGTGTTTTCGCTCGATTCGCGAAGTTTTATGGTAGTTTTTACTCGCTTTAAACGTTAGGTAAGACTCTGCTATGTTAAATATTCTGGGGCTATAAACGTTAGGTAAGACTCTGCTATGTTAAATCTTCTGGGGCTTTAAACGTTAGGTAAGACTCTGCTATGTTAAACCTTCTGGGGCTTTAAACGTTAAATTCCAGCTTAGTTTATATTGGATGTTAATAAAATATTTTAATGTTAATATTATAAAGACTTTTTGGCCATCTTGGTAACTGGTCTTTTTGGCCATCTTGGTAACTGGTCTTTTTGGCAATCTTGGTAACTGGTCTTTTTGGCCATCTTGGTAACTGGTCTTTTTGGCCATCTTGGTAACTGGTCTTTTTGGCCATCTTGGTAACTGGTCTTTTTGGCCACCTTGGTAACTGGTCTTTTTGGACATCTTGGTAACTGGTCTTTTGGCCATCTTGGTAACTGGTCTTTTTGGCTTCATCAGTTTTCTCTAATCTCTGAGTCCGTCATATCCCAAGTCAGTTGTTAGACCAAGTCAGTTGTTAGACCAAGTCAGTTGTTAGACCAAGTCAGTTGTTAGACCATGTCAGTTGTTAGACCAAGTCAGTTGTTTGCCCAAGTCAGTTGTTTGCCCAAGTCAGTTGTTAGACCAAGTCAGTTGTTAGACCAAGTCAGTTGTTAGACCAAGTCAGTTGCTAGACCAAGTCAGTTGCTAGACCAAGTCAGTTGCTAGACCAAGTCAGTTGCTAGACCAAGTCAGTTGCTAGACCAAGTCAGTTGTTAGACCAAGTCAGTTGTTAGACGAAGTCAGTTGTTAGACCAAGTCAGTATTTTTGCACAAGTCAGTTGTTAGCACAAGAAGTCACAGTCAAACTAGTTTTTGAACTTGAAGCAAGTCTAAGCATAACTAACAAATATTAACTGTCGACACATATCACACAGGATATTCATCTTAAATCTGCTGAGATACCAGACTGACATCACTGAGTCCAAGAAGAAGATGGACAGGATCAACATCCCACGGTACATGAGCATAGCAGAGTACTGCGCTGATGATGTCAAGGCCCCGCCCTACATGGAGCCAGTCTTTATGTTAGACAGGTAACTGGACATAAACCTTCTCTGACTCAATCAGATCTCTTGTCCACCCACTTGTCCAACAGACTACTTGTCAATCACCTGTTTTGCAGAGCTAAAATGTAAACTTTGATCTCTATGCCAGCTTTGATGTCTTTTATTATCTGTCCAGTGTTAGAATAATGTCTTACCTGACCATAATGTCTTACCTGACCATGTCTTACCTGACCATAATGTCTTACCTGACCATAATGTCTTACCTGACCATAATGTCTTACCTGACCAAAATGTCTTACCTGACCATAATGTCTTACCTGACCATAATGTCTTACCTGACCATAATGTCTTACCTGACCATAATGTCTTACCTGACCATAATGTCTTACCTGACCATAATGTCTTACCTGACCATAATGTCTTACCTGACCATAATGTCTTACCTGACCATAATGTCTTACCTGACCTTGTCATTATTGGTGCAGGTGTTCCTAGATCATAATAATCATTTGACCACAAAGTTCTCCATCACCCACTGTAAGATAAGATTTCAGCCAAACTTGAGTAGCACATTTACACCTCATACATTTATTTTAGTGTAGATGAACCAAGTCAATAGAATTTTCTTTCTCTCATCTCTAGTACTGGAAGTAGTAATTAGTGCTGCTTACCATCTCTAGTACTGGAAGTAGTAATTAGTGCTGTTTACCATCTCTAGTACTGAAAGTAGTAATTAGTGCTGCTTACCATCTCTAGTACTGAAAGTAGTAATTAGTGCTGTTTACCATCTCTAGTACTGGAAGTAGTAATTAGTGCTGCTTACCATCTCTAGTACTGGAAGTAGTAATTAGTGCTGCTTACCATCTCTAGTACTGGAAGTAGTAATTAGTGCTGCTTACCATCTCTAGTACTGAAAGTAGTAATTAGTGCTGTTTACCATCTCTAGTACTGGAAGTAGTAATTAGTGCTGCTTACCATCTCTAGTACTGAAAGTAGTAATTAGTGCTGTTTACCATCTCTAGTACTGGAAGTAGTAATTAGTGCTGCTTACCATCTCTAGTACTGAAAGTAGTAATTAGTGCTGCTTACCATCTCTAGTACTGAAAGTATTAATTAGTGCTGCTTACCATCTCTAGTACTGAAAGTAGTAATTAGTGCTGCTTACCATCTCTAGTACTGAAAGTAGTAATTAGTGCTGCTTACCATCTCTAGTACTGAAAGTAGTAATTAGTGCTGCTTACCATCTCTAGTACTGAAAGTAGTAATTAGTGCTGCTTACCATCTCTAGTACTGGAAGTAGTAATTAGTGCTGCTTACCATCTCTAGTACTGAAAGTAGTAATTAGTGCTGCTTACCATCTCTAGTACTGGAAGTAGTAATTAGTGCTGCTTACCATCTCTAGTACTGTAAGTAGTAATTAGTGGTGCTTACCACCTCTAGTACTGTAAGTAGAAATTAGTGGTGCTTACCATCTCTAGTACTGTAAGTAGTAATTAGTGGTGCTTACCATCTCTAATACTGAAAGTAGTAATTAGTGGTGCTTACCATCTCTAGTACTGTAAGTAGTAATTAGTGGTGCTTACCATCTCTAGTACTGAAAGTAGTAATTAGTGCTGCTTACCATCTCTAGTACTGTAAGTAGTAATTAGTGGTGCTTACCATCTCTAGTACTGTAAGTAGTAATTAGTGCTGCTTACCATCTCTAGTACTGGAAGTGGGTAATTAGTGCTGCTTACCATCTCTAGTACTGGAAGTAGGAATTAGTGCTGCTTACCATCTCTAGTACTGGAAGTGGGAATTAGTGCTGCTTACCATCTCTAGTACTGGAAGTAGTAATTAGTGATGCTTACCATCTCTAGTACTGGAAGTAGTAATTAGTGCTGCTTACCATCTCTAGTACTGGAAGTGGGAATTAGTGCTGCTTACCATCTCTAGTACTGGAAGTGGGAATTAGTGCTGCTTACCATCTCTAGTACTGGAAGTGGGAATTAGTGCTGCTTACCATCTCTAGTACTGGAAGTGGGAATTAGTGGTGCTTACCATCTCTAGTACTGGAAGTAGTAATTAGTGCTGCTTACCATCTCTAGTATCATCACAACCCCTCTTTTTCTATGTTATTTATACACCAATGAACTTTGATCAAATATTATTTTAACCCAATCTTCACTGATTAAAACATTTTGTTAACATGTAGAGAAGAAATCTTGGAGTTTTCTCGTGAAGATTACACCCGCATGTCGTCAGAACCTGACACAAGTACCATTTCAAGGCGAATCAGGAGGAGACAGGAAGGTGCTTTCAGCAAGCACCAGGTGTCATTCTCACCTGGTCTCGTCACGAAACAACAACAATGACGATGATCTACTGATCCTAGATCCACCTGTGGACGGCCAAGAAACTACTCCATCTTCACCCCTCAACACCGCTGGCTTGTTTCCCTTTGATGAATCCTTCACTAACCTTGGCCCCCTGGACTGTGGGCTTGATACCGATCTCTTAGCCACCAAGTTCCCCGATCCCGCCCCTAAAGTCATTGTTACAGATTTACTTGAGCCAGAAAAAAATCTATTGGCGGCCTGGACGCCATGGAGATCCCAAAACCAACTCTTGTGTCCAGATAACGACAAACCAAAACCACTTTGCATAGTCAAGCCAAAGAGCGGTTCCACGAGCTCTTCTTTTCTCAGGACCTCCAACCACGCTCTTAATCTAAACGAGGCTTTACTCGGCAACACCAGGATGATGCAGCCTTTGACCATAAAGACAGACGGGGATTGCTTAGGGCCGTCAACATTGAGCACCCCCGTCTCATCAGACATGCCTCTGTTGGTCAACCTCAATCACTTACCATATGATGTGGAAACAGAGAGCGATCCGTTTTCACCCAATAACCCTTTGCATTCCAACAAATTTGATGAGTCTTTCCCAACTCGGGACGGTGATATGGATTTTCCGTAGACGTTACTCGTTCATTACCGGTTGATCTTAACACTTTCTCATAACATTTGTTGAAAAGTTTAACCAACCATTTTTTTATTTAAAAAAAGTCATCTGATTTGTTGGCATTAACACTTGGACCCCAACATACCCGTCAAACACTTGTCTTTTAATGTTTATTATTGACATCAAATATTTGTTTGATGAGACAGTGAAGGCTGGTCTGCTAGCAATGTCTGCAAACATTCAGGATGAAACTTTAAATTTAAAGATAATTTTTAAAATTGAACCAAGGGTACACAACCCTTTTGAAATGAACATTTAACAAAAATGTTCAAATCACCCTGACCTTTTGATTATTTGAAATCATCTTTCTATTGTTTGATGACCTGTTCTTTGTTTTTACTGTTGGACAATTTTGATCTTATGTTTAACTAATTCTTTGTTATTCAGGTTATTACTAGTTGGCTTAGAATCTTAGAACTAAAATTTTGGATGCCTTGATTTAACATTAAATGAATCATGGTGCAGCATATCATTGCAGTGTACTTGTCTAGTCCAAGTAACAGTCAAAGATACCTGGACACCATAGTGACCACAGCTCATACCTAGTGATGAGATCAGTGTGGAATACCTGGACACCATGGTGACCACAGCTCATACCTAGTGATGAGATCAGTGTGGAATACCTGGACACTATGGTGACCACAGCTCATACCTAGTGATGAGATCAGTGTGGAATACCTGGACACCATGGTGACCACAGCTCATACCTAGTGATGAGATCAGTGTGGAATACCTGGACACCATGTTGACCACAGCTCATACCTAGTGATGAGATCAGTGTGGAATTCACATTTAATTTTTAGCAGAGATTCTGGTGTCACCAGAGATTTAATGATCACCTTCAATTTCTAATGTGAATATGTAGTCATTTTTGTTAAATGTATAAACAGACTTGGTTAAATACATGACACAGATGTCAACAGACTTGGTTAAATACATGACACAGATGTCAACAGACTTGGTTAAATACATGACACAGATGTCAACTCACTTGGTTAAATACATGACACAGATGTCAACAGACTTGGTTAAATACATGACACAGGTGTCAACAGACTTGGTTAAATACATGACACAGATGTCAACAGACTTGGTTAAATACATGACACAGGTGTCAACAGACTTGGTTAAATACATGACACAGATGTCAACAGACTTGGTTAAATACATGACACAGATGTCAACAGACTTGGTTAAATACATGACACAGATGTCAACAGACTTGGTTAAATACATGACACAGATGTCAACAGACTTGGTTAAATACATGACACAGATGTCAACAGACTTGGTTAAATACATGACACAGATGTCAACAGACTTGGTTAAGTACATGACACAGGTGTCAACAGACTTTGTTAAGTACATGACACAGGTGTCAACAGACTTGGTTAAATACATGACACAGATGTCAACAGACTTGGTTAAATACATGACACAGATGTCAACAGACTTGGTTAAATACATGACACAGATGTCAACAGACTTTGTTAAATACATGACACAGATGTCAACAGACTTGGTTAAATACATGACACAGATGTCAACTCACTTGGTTAAATACATGACACAGATGTCAACAGACTTTGTTAAATAAATGACACAGATGTCAACAGACTTGGTTAAATACATGACACAGATGTCAACTCACTTGGTTAAATACATGACACAGATGTCAACTCAAGTTTCTAAACTCAGTGCCATTATTCCCTCTCAGCTTAGATAATTAAATTAAAGTCTAATTGATTTGGAGTGGTCAACACTTAGGAAAGGGAAAGGATTATTCATCAAGTCTTTGATTCAATCTGTCAGCAAATTTAGTCTCTATCATCTGTATGCTAATAATTTCACCTGTCCAACGACAGATTCTGTTGTACACTTGTTTTCACTTGCCTTACGACAGGATCTGTGCTGATGATGGGCCGCACATGGACCAGAACATCTCCAACAGAACATCACCAGGGGACGTCAGGCACTCAAGGGAGTTAAGCTTCTCTGAGAAAGACGAGACAAATCAGCACAACAGCCTGTCTGATGAAGATTGCTGTCGTGCTGCTGTTGATGCTGATAAGGAGGCAGGGGACATGTCACCACAAAGTCACGACCCACAGCTGTCAAAAGGCAGGAAGGTTGTTCTGTCTATTCCAGGTAAGACTCTCTGCTAAGTAAACTATCACAGTGCTGTGCACCCAATTTTATCCTATGCCCCATCTAATCCTATGACCCTATTTCATCCTATGCCACATTTGTTCCTCCTGTGCCCCATTTAATCCTCCTGTGCCCCATTTGAACCCATACCCCATTTGATCCTATGCCCCATCTAATCCTACGCCACATTTGATCCTATGCCCATCTAATCCTACGCCACTTTTGATCCTATGCCCATCTAATCCTACGCCAAATTTGATCCTATGCCCCACCTGATCCTATGCCCCACCTGATCCTATGCCCCACCTGATCCTGTGCCCCACCTGATCCTGTGCCCCACCTAATCCTATGCCCCTTACATCCCAACAGATGATGACCAAGACACAAAGCTTCTGGTGAAGACCCTGATCTCCAAGTTCTGGGAAGTTGAAAACTACATTCAGGAGTATGGGGAGGATGTCGACACGCTCTACGTGGAAACAAGTGTAAGAAGATTTCATTTAATATAGACTTGAGTCTATCAATATTGAACTCATCACTATCAATGGATATAAAGTTGAGTCTATCAATATTGAACTTCTAACTGTCAATGGATATAAAGTTGAGTGTATCAATATTGAACTCATCACTATCAATGGATATAAAGTTGAGTCTATCAATATTGAACTCATCACTATCAATGGATATAAAGTTGAGTCTATCAATATTGAACTCATCACTATCAATTGATTGATATAAAGTTGAGTCTATCAATATTGAACTTCTAACTATCAATTGATATAAAGTTGAGTCTATCAATATTGAACTCCTAACTATCAGTTGATATAAAGTTGAGTCTATCAATATTGAACTCTTAACTATCAATGTATATACATTTTACTTATCAGGCAGCACAACCAATTAGTTCAGATATAAAAAAGTATTGATGAAAATCAAAGGGAATTTTTAAAATAAAACATTCGAAGACTACAAGATTTCATGGATCACAGTGGACGGTTTTATTGATCTCAGTGGACGGTTTTATTGATCTCAGTGGACGGTTTTATTGATCTCAATGGACGGTTTTATTGATCTCAGTGGACGGTTTTATTGATCTCAGTGGACGGTTTTATTGATCTCAGTGGACGGTTTTATTGATCTCAGTGGACGGTTTTATTGATCTCAGTGGACGGTTCTATTGCTCTCAGTGGACGGTTCCATTGACGTCAGGGGACAGTTCCATTGAAGTCAGTGGAAGGTTCTATTGATGTCAGTGGACGGTTCTATTGATGTCAGTGGACGGTTCTATTGATGTCAGTGGACGGTTCTATTGATGTCAGTGGATGGTTCTATTGATCTATAAGAACGGTTCTATTGATCTATAAGAACGGTTCTATTGAGCTCAGTGGACTGTTCTATTGATCTCATGGGACCAATTTATGATTTTCAATGTTCAATTTATAACCGAAAAATACAATGAAATATACAAAATTTAAACTTTGCATCCTGATATCTAAAGTAAACAGTTTTGTCCAATCTCCAGGCAATAATATCTGAAGTCAATAGTAAGGTAGAGAGAGAGAGGAAGGTTACAAACAGCATGAGAGATGAATCTAGTACAGCCACCCAACACACTACAGCCCACCAGGTGGCAGTGTGTCATCTACTTATGAACCTTGCGCTACGCTCGGATGAGGACGATCTTGGTAATGATGGGTTTTTAAGAGTACTTGAAAAATGACCAGAGGTGGGCACAAGATAAAAACCAAGTCAGGAAAGCTCTAAGTCAATGAGTCAAATAATTAGTACTGTTCATTGTTTTGTTCCTTTGTTGTTGTTTTTTGCTGTAAATTTGTTGAGAAAATCCTAAGCAATAGTAACACTTGAAGTTGTACTTGCATCAATTTTAAATTGACAAATAGCTAAATAAAAATAATGATTATAAAAAAGTATACATTAAATGGATACAAAAAGTGACCGTTGTCAAACTGTCCATTTGCATTTACTTGTTTCATTTCATTCGAGTTTTCATACATATCTGTATTTTTTAATAAATGTTTTGTTGATGAATTAAGCCATGAATTTCAAGTTTTAAAATTTTAAAGTTGACCCTGAACAAAACACAGCCACACTTGACCCTGGACAAAACACAGCCACACTTGACCCTGGACAAAACATAGCCACACTTGACCCTGGACAAAACACAGCCACACTTGACCCTTGACTAAACAAAGCCACGCTTGACCCTGGACAAAACACAGGCACGCTTGACCCTGGACAAAACACAGCCACGCTTGACCCTGGACAAAACACAGCCACACTTGACCCTGGACAAAACACAGCCACACTTGACCCTCGACAAAACACAGCCACACTTGACCCTGGACAAAACACAGCCACACTTGACCCTCGACAAAACACAGCCACACTTGACCCTGGACAAAACACAGGCACACTTGACCCTGGACAAAACACAGCCACACTTGACCCTTGACTAAACAAAGCCACGCTTGACCCTGGACAAAACACAGGCACGCTTGACCCTGGACAAAACACAGGCACACTTGACCCTGGACAAAACACAGGCACACTTGACCCTGGACAAAACACAGCCACACTTGACCCTTGACTAAACAAAGCCACGCTTGACCCTGGACAAAACACAGCCACGCTTGACCCTGGACAAAACACAGGCACACTTGACCCTGGACAAAACACAGGCACACTTGACCCTTGACAAAACACAGGCACACTTGACCCTGGACAAAACACAGCCACACTTGACCCTGGACAAAACACAGGCACACTTGACCCTGGACAAAACACAGGCACACTTGACCCTGGACAAAACACAGGCACACTTGACCCTGGACAAAACACAGGCACACTTGACCCTGGACAAAACACAGGCACACTTGACCCTGGACAAAACACAGGCACACTTGCAGACTGCTGTACTCAATATGTTCTTGTACTTTTCTATATATGTAACTGTTTTTACCCCCTTGATTGCCAGAGACTACGCTGGCTGAGGATGACTTTGAGAGGATCTGCACAGAGATCTTTGTGAGCCGCTACACCAGCTACGATAAGGAGGACAAGAAAAGAGAGCACCTCATTGAGAACCTCGGCCTTTACCTGGCTGCTAAAAAACTCGGCATCGCCAAGCCAGATACGCCAAAAAAAACAATGAGAAGTCCCACAGCAGCTGAGGCAGACGGCTGTAAGGACAGGGGTCAAGGCCAATGGGGAGATCAGACCCTCGCTGATGTCGACTCTGCCATTAACTCACCAGGGAGTGACGATGAGATTTCATTCAAATCTCCTCCTAAAGATACTGATGGTGGTGGAAGAGAAGATAAGAAGAGAAAAATAGAGCAGTCAGAGGATCAGAATCCAGGAGAAAGTTTTGGCAATCCCATCATCACGGTCACGTCAGTCATGCCACAGCAGAGAGATGACTCACCAGCAGCCAGCGGTTTGGCAACAGTTTCCACAAGTCACCACATCCAGTCTGTACAGCCCCAGAAAGAACACCAATACTTTGGCTCAGCCAATGTGCCAAACTTCAATCTCATCCAAGACAGAGATTTTTCTGGTTACACCGAGGGGGAACTGCAGTCCGTGGACTTGGCCTCGTTGACAGATGATGAGATGATGCAGTACGCACAAGCCCTGAGCAAGTTTCAGTATGTGAGGGACCAAAAGGCCAAACCAGACATTGACTGCCCAATGGAGCTTTGTGACCTTACCCAGGATGAGGCCATGAGTCCGAACATTAGTGACCTGGCTAATGAATGTGACCATCTGTCTCAAGATTTGCAATGTGCGTCTTCACCCGGTGGTCGTTCTCCTTCCGGGGGGAAACTGACAGCCGTAAAAAATCTGCCCGGTTGCCATACAGGAGTATTACATGGTGGTGTTCTCTCAGATGCTTGCGTCCCAAATCTCAAGGGGACGCCGTCCACTCAGGGTAATGAGCAGTCAAAGGAGATTCAGTTGACTTGTGAAGAAAATCTCAGTGATTTGGATGAGCCAGATGGACTGAGTCAGATTGACATGTCACTTATCAAAGACTACAAGTCTGAAAACGTGGTGAAATCTGGCACAAAGAGTACAACCAAATGCCATTCCACACCAGCCGGAGATGATTATTTCTACGATTACGGCATTGTAAATCAGGCTGACTTTGATTCCCAGCCCATGGATATGAACATGTCCTTCCCCGAGTCCCATAGTTTATTTTGTGATACGCCCAGTGAGGCCAAGCCAGAGGGGCAGTCCCCTAAAGTTCTGCTGGATAAGTGCAATACATCCCCCCCGGAAAATGGCAAATCGCTCAAAATAATGGGTGTGCTTGATGCTAATCTTGGTGAGGCTGTGCTCAAATCATCTACCAAGTGTTCCCCATCGTCATCGCAGACAGACAAACTTTCCAAGGGCCGCCCTGACAGCGCCAACGACCACGTGGTGCCGAGCTCCTCTCACCCCAGCCCCCGCAAAGATTCCTATTTATTCTCACCTTCCAAACCGACCAACCTCACCAAGACCAGGGACTACTCCCGTCTACGCAGCCCGTCGGCCTCACCCAGAAAACGCAACAATAGAACTCAGTCCAGGTCTAGCTCAGCAACCAAAAAACTTCTTTTTCCGACTGATGAAAAGGGGGGAAAATCTAGCACCAGTGCTGAGTTGGGAGAATCTTTCTTAGATTTTCCCAAAAATTCATTCCTGGAAGTGAATATAGACGATAACTTGACCATGGAGCGTGGTGAAGATTGTGTTTTGACACCTTGTGTTGAGACCAGCAGGCCGACTGCATTCTCTCCTACCATCAGAAAAAAACACTCTCAGGGGAGATCTCTTGGTGCTGCTAAACTTGAACCGCCAGCAGCTCCACAGCCACTGGTTGAGTCGCTCCACACAGAAACAGCTCAGGCCAAACCTGACACTGTGCCAGACTTGTATCAACATCCAGTAACATATGCCAGGCTGGAAAAGTTTGCAACAAACGAGAAGCTGCAAGAAAACACAAATTCTGAGCGTTGCCAGGCAACTGGCAAGTCGAGAACAGCAAGATCTGGCTGCTTTTCAAATACAGGTCAGTCAGTGCTAAGTTCAAATGTTTATAACCAGATTCAGTTTTATTAAGAATCAGTAAATTTGGTCAAGTTATTCTTGAGATTGTGAAGTCAAGAGTTTATTTTTAGCGGTGCACGTTGGGATTTGTAATAAAAAACTTTTGTATTTATGGGTTATTTATTATAACTCTGGTAGTCTGGACACACCATGGTTGGTGGGGGGGGTAGGGTCTCTGGTAAGACCGCGGTGTTGGGGGGGGGTGGGTCTGTTGTTATAACTATACTGTATAGTGTTTTTGACGTGATACACATGTATGGCCGGTTGAGACGGCGGGTCTCTCAACAAACTGCGGTGATGGGGATGTAGGGTCTCTGGACAGACGGGGGTGGGTAATGTAGTGAAGTCCTTCCATGAACTTCACAGGTAACCCTACACTTATTCCCATCTTTGGAAGAGCTTTGTTGCTAGTTAATATATATTCAACTAAAAATTTACAATTTAAAAGTTGTTACACAAGAAAACAACAATGTACAAATATTATTAAATACATAAAATAAATGAATCGGCTATAAGATGTGACACAATGAAACGGACATTGTTCCTAAGTTAGGTTTACGACACAATGAAACAGACATTGTTCCTAAGTTAGGTTTACGACACAATGAAACAGACATTGTTCCTAAGTTAGGTTTACGACACAATGAAACAGACATTGTTCCTAAGTTAGGTTTACGACACAATGAAACAGACATTGTTCCTAAGTTAGGTTTACGACACAATGAAACAGACATTGTTCCTAAGTTAGGTTTACGACACAATGAAACAGACACTGTTCCTAAGTTAGGTTTACGACACAATGAAACAGACACTGTTCCTAAGTTAGGTTTACGACACAATGAAACAGACACTGTTCCTAAGTTAGGTTTACGACACAATGAAACAGACACTGTTCCTAAGTTAGGTTTACGACACAATGAAACAGACACTGTTCCTAAGTTAGGTTTACGACACAATGAAACAGACACTGTTCCTAAGTTAGGTTTACGACACAATGAAACAGACACTGTTCCTAAGTTAGGTTTACGACACAATGAAACAGACATTGTTCCTAAGTTAGGTTTACGACACAATGAAACAGACATTGTTCCTAAGTTAGGTTTACGACACAATGAAACAGACATTGTTCCTAAGTTAGGTTTACGACACAATGAAACAGACATTGTTCCTAAGTTAGGTTTACGACACAATGAAACAGACATTGTTCCTAAGTTAGGTTTACGACACAATGAAACAGACATTGTTCCTAAGTTAGGTTTACGACACAATGAAACAGACATTGTTCCTAAGTTAGGTTTACGACACAATGAAACAGACATTGTTCCTAAGTTAGGTTTACGACACAATGAAACAGACATTGTTCCTAAGTTAGGTTTACGACACAATGAAACAGACATTGTTCCTAAGTTAGGTTTACGACACAATGAAACAGACACTGTTCCTAAGTTAGGTTTATGACACAATGAAACAGACACTGTTCCTAAGTAAGGTTTACGACACAATGAAACAGACATTGTTCCTAAGTTAGGTTTACGACACAATGGAACAGACATTGTTCCTAAGTTAGGTTTACGACACAATGAAACAGACATTGTTCCTAAGTTAGGTTTACGACACAATGAAACAGACATTGTTCCTAAGTTAGGTTTACGACACAATGAAACAGACATTGTTCCTAAGTTAGGTTTACGACACAATGAAACAGATACTGTTCCTAAGTTAGGTTTACGACACAATGAAACAGACACTGTTCCTAAGTTAGGTTTACGACACAATGAAACAGACACTGTTCCTTTGTTAGGTTTACGACACAATGAAACAGACACTGTTCCTAAGTTAGGTTTACGACACAATGAAACAGACATTGTTCCTAAGTTAGGTTTATGACACAATGAAACAGACACTGTTCCTAAGTTAGGTTTACGACACAATGAAACAGACACTGTTCCTAAGTTAGGTTTACGTAAGAATGACACTCTGAAGAACTTGAAAACAATCTTGTCAAAAAAAAATTGTTTAGACAATAATAATTTAAGTGAGAATAGTTTTGTTTTGTTTTCCAGAGGAGAAAGAGAACGACCCTGCAGACTTGGCCAGGAACAAACGTTTGGAGAACATAGAGGTATGTGTTTGAGAAGATACAGGTATGTGTTTGAGAACATACAGGTATGTGTTTGAGAACATACAGGTATGTGTTTGAGAACATACAGGTATGTGTTTGAGAACATACAGGTATGTGTTTGAGAACATACAGGTATGTGTTTGAGAACATACAGGTATGTGTTTGAGAACATACAGGTATGTGTTTGAGAACATACAGGTATGTGTTTGAGAACATACAGGTATGTGTTTGAGAACATGCAGGTATGTGTTTGAGAATATACAGGTATGTATTTTATACCACAGTAACATGGCAGTTACCATTGTTTTTGGGTGTTTTAATTGAACAGTTGAAAAAATTGTATTGTACGTTTGGTTTGATCTAGATAACTTATTCCTATAGGCAGTGTAATGATTTTTATGAATTTATGTGTGATATCTATTGCTGATGTTTTAGATTATTGCTGATGTTTTAGATTATTGCTGTTTTAGATTATTGCTGATGTTTTAGATCAGTGGTCCCCAACCTTTTTAACGCCACGGACCACTAAAAGTTGGATAATTTTACCGCGGCCCACTAACCTGGGGGGGGGGTATGGGAGGGTGGGGGAGGGTTTGCGGCTGCGTTAATTGTTTATACAGGTATTTAAGATTGTTTTGATGTTATAGTTTTAATTTAATTGTACTTAAACATGCATTCAAAATAAAATACAGTTATTAAAAAAAATGAATTAAACATTATTTAATATTTTAATTTACTAGAATGTTAAATCAATGAGAACCATGAGCTTGTTTCTCTGCAACGAGACGGTTTCATCTGGGTGTAATGGGAGACAATGACACCCGAAGTGTGCTGCTTATGTCCATTTTATTCTGTTGTTTTGTCTTCATTGCTGTCACTGCAGAGAACCCCGCTTCACACAGATAGGATGTCGGAAATGGCAATAGGGATTTAATTGCTTTGGTGGCAATCTCAGGATATTCTGCTATGACTTTAATCCAGAAGACTGGAAGAGTTGTTTTCTCGAACGTAGTTTTAAGGCCACCGTCATTTACAATCTCGAGCAGTTCAACTTCTTCTTGCACAGTCATGCTAGATTCGACTGGTTTGTTGACAAATCAGTCACGAATCCATTCCCTACCAGTTTTTGGGTATTTTGTGGTTGGGATGTAGCTCTCAAACTCTTTGAAAAGCAAAGACTGATCATGCACCAACTGTGACAATGAATGTTCAGTGTTCAGGCTCATTCTCGCCTAGAATCCCCGCTAATGTTGGAGTCAACCGTCTCAATAAATCCATATTTCAAGTAGGACCCATGGTATTGTCTGATGCAAGTTTTTTTTGCTTTTTGGATGTTAAAGGTTCACTCCCATCACTTGGCCTTTTTTTTTAACCAAGAAAACTTTTTAACGTTGTGGGCTTCGAACTCATTTTTCTAATTAGTGGGTTTAATATGAGCGTTCAAGTGACCGATCTGTAACCCGGAACATAAAACATCATAAAGGTCAAATATTAAACGTAAAAATATATTATTTCACTTTTATAACATATTAAATATTCATAAAAATGATCTATTTAACGCATCAGTATAATCACAAATATTTGTTTGTTGGAAGTCATTCATGGTGTTTTTAAAAAATTGTTTTTCTTAACATGTGAATTTGTCGCTATAAGTCGAAGCATTTATTTAAACTTTAAAGCATAAAAATGAATTAAATAATTTAAACTTACTTTATAGCTGTTTGACACAAGTAACACTCTTGGAATAATTAGCGATAACGTCACCAGAAGACACTTTCGAATCCCGTCGTTGAGAGATATCAATGAAATTTAGGAATACAAAAACGAAATAGGAAAAAAAGCGGAAATAGAAGTAGTAAAGTATATCAGCTCGCAAACATGGGTGACCCATCAAAATTGCGCACAACAAAAGAGCGCCGACACAAAAGTGCTGTGATAAGAACGCCGTCACAGAGCGCAAAGATTAATTGTAGGCGGTTGTCCGCTCTACGCTATGTGTCATTGATGTTCTTTGGACGTGGTGCCGCCAACACGGGTAACAAGCTTTTCAATCTCGTGTATGGAAAGACACACAATCCCTTGAGAAATACACCACAGTAAAAAAATGTACATATTTTAATGTTCCTTTGCTCGCGGACCACCAGGCACATCCCCGTGGACCACTAGTGGTCCGTGGACCCCAGGTTGGGGACCACTGTTTTAGATTATTGCTGATGCTTTAGATTATTGCTGATGTTTTAGATTATTGCTGATGTTTTAGATTATTGCTGATGTTTTAGATTATTGCTGATGTTTTAGATTTTAGTTTCGGAAATAAATGCTTGTAATTCAATCTGTCTGAGAATGATGTGTTATCATTTCCTTGTCTCAAATGTCTGACTACACAATCACTCATTCTGTCTGACTACACAATCACTCATTCTGTCTGACTACACAATCACTCATTCTGTCTGACTACACAATCACTCATTCTGTCTGACTACGCAATCACTCATTCTGTCTGACTACACAATCACTCATTCTGTAATTGTTTTTGCTAGAGCTCATTTGACACACTTTTGGCTATGAATGGTGCTATTTAAAGTAGCATCAAAATAAAATTATTTACTTATTACAAAGGTAAATTTAAGGTAGTTTTTGAATGTTTTAAATTTATCTGTACATTTTTTACTAGAAAACTCAGCTGTTAATTTAATTACGTTAAACATTTTTTTCAATAGTCTCTTTTCTGATTATGTTCCATCTGGTGGGGCCATGACAAATATAAAGTAATATTCTCTTCATTGAGTCTATTGGATATTATTTTATTTAATGAAACTGTTTATTTAATTAATGTGACTATAATTATTTGTTACTATAGACTGTTTAATGAAAAATAATTTTTGTAAATGTAATTCAGACTATGTTGTGTTTATATTATATAATTATTTAGACTATTGTGTGTTAATAAAATGAGGCTACTGTATGTTTACTTAGTGACATGAATGTTTATTAAGATAAAGTAACTTACATCCATCTCCTCTTTGAACCCACAGTTGGGAAAAGCTGATTTCTCCTACCGCCTTGTAGGAATAGTGAACCATCATGGGGAATCTTTGTATGCAGGTAAGGAATCAGTAGACTTCATTGACATTGTCCTAGTGTAGAACAAGTTGTAACAGTTTCTCACTGTCCTACTGCAGAACAAGTTTTAACAGTTTCTCATCTAATACCTCATGTGATAATACTTGGGGCTAATACAGTTATGAGATAAAGATTAACAGTTGTGCTGAATCAGTTTTAGGCTTTCAAAATTGCCAGCTCATTTTTTATTAGCACTTTTTTAAACAGAGTGGCTAGATGGATTTTAAAATTATTTTTAGTTAGGTCCCCTGATGGCATTGTGAAGATATTGATCTACTTTTGTTGTTTCTTAAGGTCACTATACAGCTTTTGCCTACAATCTGAGCAAACAGAAATGGTTCTACATGGATGACAGGCATACCAAAGAAACGACTGAGCTGACTGCCAGGAGAGACAGCCTCAACTCTGGCTATGTCTTTTTCTACATGGACAAGTGAGTTGCTCATTGAAGAAACCAAATATTCACAAAGAAATGTAGTTTTTATATTGTGTAGCTTGTTAGGTGTGGTATGCACTCATTGGCAAGATAAATTCTATTCAAGTAACTCCCTTGCTATTGCACTGAATTTATAATATATGCATTGTGGGAGCTATTTATAGAATGTATTGTTTAAAATATTAAAGGAGTATGTTTTATTGTGCATTATATAAAAGTAAACCCAGTTACAGAGAAAATTGATTGAAAAAAACTATGTGAAACTGATAGTCTGGCCAAGTGAACACTTGCATTAATACTTAAACACTATAATTGATCTTTTTTTTAAATGATTAAAATGTCTATTTTGATTGACATTCCAGGGAATTGTTCCACGAATACGCTGAGAAAGTGGGAGAGACAACTGCTTTCAAGTTTCAATAATGAGGACACCTTGATCTTTCAAGGTCTTCTGATCTCAGTGCAATCATTTCCATGGAGTAAAGGGACATAACTCAACAACTATTTCATTACCTTGAGGTCAATACTTCTTGGATTCATCAGCTGCCTGTTTGGCAATTTGTGGGCATTTGTTGACACAGATTTGATTGGTTTAGCTCAATTAGACATTGGATGGCCTGAATGTTCAACTTTCAAAAGTTCTTGTAGTCCTCTAGATAGAACTGTCCTATTATTGGGGCAATATTACTCAAAATGTAACTTTGATGTTAATTTTAATTTTGTCTCATTTATTCTTGTCATGTTGTTTTGTTTAAACTGTGAATTGTAAAACTTTAAAAATCCTTAATATAAGATCCTTGCTGATTGAGAAAATGAGAAGTTTGAAACTGGCATATTTATGGCAGATGTATAAATGTATATTAATTTTGGCAGACATATAAATGTATATTAATTATGGCAGACGAATAAATGTATATGAAACTTGCCAGGTGGGATGTTGTAGAACTGGGCCAAAATTTTCACTCTAAGTTCCTGTACAATTTATGATTCTAGTTTTTTGTGTGGTCTGTATGAATTATGTCATGTGCTTGATTTTACTCTTTTTTTTTCTTTGTCTAGGAACTTGTACAATATACTCATAAATAAACTAAAGTCAATAATAATTTTCCCTGCTTGTTGCCATTGTTTACATCTAGCTCCAGTAACAGCAATCAACTAACTAAACTAACCAATGTTTCCATCTGGCCTCCAACAATGTTTCCATCTGGCCTCCAACAATGTTTCCATCTGGCCTCCAACAATGTTTCCATCTGGCCTCCAACAATGTTTCCATCTGGCCTCCAACAATGTTTCCATCTGGCCTCCACCAATGTTTCCATCTGGCCTCCAACGTTTCCATCTGGCCTCCACCAATGTTTCCATCTGGCCTCCAACAATGTTTCCATCTGGCGTCCAACAATGTTTCCATCTGGCCTCCACCAATGTTTCCATCTGGCCTCCAACAATGTTTCCATCTGGCGTCCAACAATGTTTCCATCTGGCCTCCACCAATGTTTCCATCTGGCCTCCAACGTTTCGATCTGGCCTCCACCAATGTTTCCATCTGGCCTCCAACAATGTTTCCATCTGGCGTCCAACAATGTTTCCATCTGGCCTCCACCAATGTTTCCATCTGGCGTCCAACAATGTTTCCATCTGGCCTCCACCAATGTTTCCATCTGGCCTCCAACAATGTTTCCATCTGGCGTCCAACAATGTTTCCAACTGGCCTCCAACAATGTTTCCATCTGGCCTCCAACAATGTTTCCATCTGGCCTCCAACAATGTTTCCATCTGGCCTCCACCAATGTTTCCATCTGGCCTCCAACAATGTTTCCATCTGGCGTCCAACAATGTTTCCAACTGGCCTCCAACAATGTTTCCATCTGGCCTCCACCAATGTTTCCATCTGGCCTCCAACAATGTTTCCATCTGGCGTCCAACAATGTTTCCAACTGGCCTCCAACAATGTTTCCATCTGGCCTCCACCAATGTTTCCATCTGGCCTCCACCAATGTTTCCATCTGGCCTCCAACAATGTTTCCATCTGGCGTCCAACAATGTTTCCATCTGGCCTCCAACAATGTTTCCATCTGGCCTCCACCAATGTTTCCATCTGGCCTCCAACAATGTTTCCATCTGGCGTCCAACAATGTTTCCATCTGGCCTCCACCAATGTTTCCATCTGGCCTCCACCAATGTTTCCATCTGGCCTCCACCAATGTTTCCATCTGGCCTCCAACAATGTTTCCATCTGGCGTCCAACAATGTTTCCATCTGGCCTCCAACAATGTTTCCATCTGGCCTCCACCAATGTTTCCATCTGGCCTCCACCAATGTTTCCATCTGGCCTCCACCAATGTTTCCATCTGGCCTCCACCAATGTTTCCATCTGGCCTCCAACAATGTTTCCATCTGGCGTCCAACAATGTTTCCATCTGGCCTCCAACAATGTTTCCATCTGGCCTCCAACAATGTTTCCATCTGGCGTCCAACAATGTTTCCATCTGGCCTCCAACAATGTTTCCATCTGGCCTCCAACAATGTTTCCATCTGGCCTCCACCAATGTTTCCATCTGGCCTCCAACAATGTTTCCATCTGGCCTCCACCAATGTTTCCATCTGGCCTCCAACAATGTTTCCATCTGGCGTCCAACAATGTTTCCATCTGGCCTCCAACAATGTTTCCATCTGGCCTCCACCAATGTTTCCATCTGGCCTCCACCAATGTTTCCATCTGGCCTCCACCAATGTTTCCATCTGGCCTCCAACAATGTTTCCATCTGGCGTCCAATGATTGTAATCTATATTTAACTACTGCCATTGGTTGTTTGTCCTTGACCTTTAAACCCCTTTCATTTTTTTTGGGTTTCTACCCACTGTTGAAGTTGGGAGTTAGTTTATAGATGAAACTTTTTACCATTTATCATAATCTGTTTAATTTTCCATATATGGTAAAGGTTGTGATGCTTGACTTTGACTGGGGACAAGGTGGTCGATTGGCAGCGCGCTCGACTGGCGTACCAATGGTCACGGGTTTGAATCCATGCGAAGGCAAGCATTTGTTCCAGAGCCTAGGGCGTCCCTGAGTCACCCAGCTCCAAATGGGTACCTAAGACTAGTTAGGCGGCTGGGTAATGCGTGGAACCCACAAAGCCGTGGGCTGTGAACGCTGCATCACTTGCCAACAGATCATCCGTCATGGTCTGTGGGCGCAATTATGTTTTGCATAGGAGCGTCTGTATAGAAAAGAGGATCAAGGTCAGGTCTTAATTCCATTTGGAATTCACGTTCTCACTAGAAACTTGCTGCTGGAAAGTTCTGTCATGTCAGTTAGGATTTATCTCTTTACATTAAGCCAAAAACTTATTCCTGTCCTTGATTTGAGAACCAGACACAAAGTGTCAGAAACAATCAGTTGTCACTGCAAATTTAAAAGACCAAATAAAAGAAACCAAACTCCATCGTGTAGAAACCAAACTCCATCATGTAGAAACCAAACTCCATTGTGTAGAAACCAAACTCCATCGTGTAAAAACCAAACTCCATCGTGTAGAAAAAAAACTCCATCGTGTAGAAACCAAACTCCATCGTGTAGAAACCAAACTCCATCGTGTAGAAACCAAACTCCATCGTGTGTAACAAGTTTTGGTTACTACATGGTTAAACCCTGGCCAACTGTTTACACCTTAGGACATTTATTATACCCTTCTACACTGATTATAATACTCTTGTACACTGGTTATAATAGCCTTGTACACTGATTATAATACTCTTGTACACTGATTATAATACTCTTGTACACTGGTTATAATAGCCTTGTACACTGATTATAATACTCTTGTACACTGATTATAATACTCTTGTACACTGGTTATAATAGCCTTGTATACTGGTTATAATGCCCTTGTACACTGGTTATAATAGCCTTGTACACTGATTATTATACCCTTGTACACTGGTTATAATACCCTTGTACACTGATTATTATACCCTTGTACACTGGTTATAATGCCCTTGTATACTGGTTATAATGCCCTTGTACACTGGTTATAATACCCATACACACTGGTTATAATACCCGTACACACTGGTTGTAATACCCGTACACACTGGTTGTAATACCCGTACACACTGGTTATAATACCCGTACACACTGGTTGAAATATCCATACACACTGGTTATAATACCCGTACACACTGGTTATAATACCCGTACACACTGGTTGAAAAAATAAATTGCAATAGTACAAAAAAAATAGCAATTTTAAAATTAGCCTGTAATTTCGTTATTTAAACTGTTGCACTTAAACTAAAATACACCTGAATCCTATTTGTTAATCATAGAAAATGTATTTTTTCAATGACTTTTCATCAGCAAATTTCGCTAATATATCTTTAGCCTCTATCAAAACATTGCTGCTGTTACCAATAATAAAACAAACTAATTCTAACAGATGCTTTCAAGATGAAAAAACAGATAGTTCAATGTTCTGTTACGGAGTTTTTTTAGTACATTGCAAAAAATAGCACACTTTATGACATGGAAATGTTTGAAGATAATTATTTTCCTATGGCATTACATAATTCAGATGCAAGAATAGTGTTTTTAGACAATGGCACTACCAGAATAAAAATAGATTTGTTGATTTGTAAAACATGTATATGTATATTTACGGTGATAAACAGTAATAAACAGTTACAGTGTAAAATATAGCAATTTAAATTTCTTGACCTCCCAAATGAATTCTGCTTGGTTGCCGCCATCTTCCGATCCACTCATGAAAATCAGTCCGACACATGGCAGAAAAGTGGCCTGACAAAAACAGCCCAATTCTTGTTACACTAAATAAACGGGGGCCAGATAAGACTGGTGGCCATTCTTTGACTGAAACTGTCCAGTCCTGTGATGGTCTGCCTCTATGTGGGGACTACATTCGGAACAAGACCATGTTGACAGCATCTGGTGTCCAGTTGCCAAGTGTCGGTGTCCAAAAGTTTTCATTGGAGATGTGGAGGCGGACGTGCTGAAAGAAATGGTTCAAAGTTATTGTACAAACTGAAAGCAATATGTGTACAAGCTGAAAGTAATTGGCACACAAGATGCTTAATAGACGAGGAAAGTACTAATCTTTTCTAGATGACTACAAGTTACATGTTCCTAGATGTCTACAACCCTGTTTCTTGATTTCTACAAACCTGTTTCTTGACGTCTACAAACCTGTTTCTCGATTTCTACAAACCTGTTTCTTGATGTCTACAAACCTGTTTCTTGATTTCTACAAACCTGTTTCTTGATGTCTACAAACCTGTTTCTCGATGTCTACAAACCTGTTTCTTGATGTCTACAAACCTGTTTCTTGATGTCTACAAACCTGTTTCTCGATTTCTACAAACCTGTTTCTTGATGTCTACAAACCTGTTTCTCGATTTCTACAAACCTGTTTCTTGATGTCTACAAACCTGTTTCTCGATTTCTACAAACCTGTTTCTTGATGTCTACAAACCTGTTTCTTGATGTCTACAAACCTTTTTCTTGATGTCTACAAACTACCTGTTTTAATCGGTTTATAAGTTACCTGACCAGGATACAGCTTTCCGTTAGGGTTGCACACTCCACAGTCGGGGGGAAACCAGAAACCTGCGCCATAAGTTTGTGCGCAGTTGACGTCATTTCCGTCGTTGTCTCTGTCCCAGGTAGAGAAATTGATGCTTGCATTCGTCCAACAGCCATCCATGTACATTGTAACTGAAATAGAGAAACGGGAGGGGAGGGGGTGATAATCTCGCTGCAACTTATGTAAGATATGACTAAGTCTACTTCACATTTGTTGGTACTTGGTACACATGACATATTTTTAAACGAGTAGAAGGCCGTAGAGAGTTATAAAATGCTTTAGTAGCCATTTAACAATAATAATATCCGTGGGACGTTGAACTGAACGCTAAATGAAATGTCCCTGTGTTCAATGTGAGGCCACTGACCATCTTCGCTTGACCAGCTCGTGCTGTAGCTGACGGCGTAATTTCCGGTCTCTTCGGACATGGTGAAGTTTTTGTGGTACCGCTGGTAGACTTTGGTCTTGCCCTCGGACAGTTGGACCATCAGGACTTGGGGGAAGCTGGAATGAGAGGAACTGACGTTTAATGGTTGGCATTTTCTTGGTGAGATCATCTTTGAGATTAACCCTTAGATTTATTGGTGAGATCATCTTTGACATTAACCCTTAGATTTCTTGGTGAGATCATCTTTGACATTAACCCTTAGATTTCTTGGTGAGATCATCTTTGACATTAACCCTTAGATTTCTTGGTGAGATCATCTTTGACATTAACCCTTAGATTTCTTGGTGAGATCATCTTTGACATTAACCCTTAGATTTCTTGGTGAGATCATCTTTGACATTAACCCTTAGATTTCTTGGTGAGATCATCTTTGACATTAACCCTTAGATTTCTTG
>CALYLW010001352.1:187931-205431 GCA_944989445.1 Ampullaceana balthica | reverse complement strand
CGTCATTACATCAGTTTCAAGGAAATAAGAAATCTCATGAGTAGGAGGATTATTTAAACATTGATCTTCAGCGACAATATATTGTTTGGTGAGTGTTATTGTACCTTCTGCTCAAGAAGGCGTTTAGTCGACACGTCTTCTTTTTTAAAATGCCTAAAAATATTCTAAGGTCAGGATCCTACATTTTGTCGCTTTCCTATATTTATTTAAATTTTGTGAATAAATTATATATTTTTTGTCAGCTTTCGTACATTTCTAAATTACATTAGTCTATATGTTATGATTATTAAACTAATATAAAAGTTAAATTTTGGGAAAGAAGAAGAGGTCTCCACCATTAAATATCTACGGGCCATAATATCCGACGAAGGCTTAAAGCCATAAATTCTTGCCAGATTGGCCCAAACAATGGCAGCATTGAGTAAACTAAAGCACATCTGGCAAAGCAAGAAACTCTCCCTGAGATCAAAGATCCGACTAATGCGCTCTTTGGCGAGGTCGGTCTTCTTGTATGGTTGTGAGGCTTGGACGCTCACTGCAGACCTCCTAAGAAGAATCAATGCTCAATGCGCTAGAGATGAGATGTTTTAGAAAGATATTGAACATCTCCTACACATCGCACATCACAAACGAAGCGGTCCGCAACACAATAAGTACTGTCATTGGCCCCTACGAGGACCTTCTCACCTCAATTAAGAAGAGGAAACTACGGTGGTACGGACACGTGACAAGATCTGGAGGTCTCGCAAAGACTATATTGCAAGGCACAGTCCAGGGAGGAAGGAAAAGAGGCAGACAAAGGAAGAGATGGGAAGACGATATCAAGGAGTGGACCGGCCTGTCTTTCAGCGACTCTCAAAAGGCAGCACAGGACCGGGACAAATGGCGTGAGATAGTGTGCAGTTCACGATGGTGCCCCAGCGACCCAACGACGGGTTAAGTGATAGGTCAAGCTCAAGTTCAAAAGTCAAATTTTGGAAATGACAGATGGACATTTAAAATCATGGTAGATAACTCAACTGAAATGTATGAGTCCATTTAATAATAATAAATTGGTAACAACCACATAAATGACAGTACGGTACCAGGGCCGACCTAAGGCATAGAAAAACTAGGCAGCCGGCTAGAGCCTCCGATTACTGGGGGCCTCGCACAGGAATCATAGACTTTTAAAATAATTTTTTATTACATTTGGGGCCACCAAATTCACTGCGCCTAGGGCCTCCAATTACCTAAGGCCGATTCTGACGGTAAACATAAGCTACCTTTATTATTAGAAGAAATGATGTTTAATTAATTTTGAAAGTAAAGTTTGAAAAGATTTGTCATAAGTGCAGTCTTGAAGGCCGTAGTAGTTGGAATACTACGGATGTGTAATGGTAGAGAATTACATTGTTTTGCGGCACACAGAGATAAAGACCTTTCGCCAAATGTTTTAGTGCGTTTCTTAGGAACAGAGTTTTTTTGCGTGTCTTAACTTAATTTACGTTAATAGGGTTGTTTTTTAAATATTGTTTTAATCAAGAATTTGTAAGTTCTCCATGGTGTAGACCAGGGGTTCCCAACCCCGTGCCCGCGGCCCCAACACGCCCGCGGAATGATTTGTATGTGCCCACCATTATTTGACAGACACAGAATTTTTTTCATAAACATAAATTTAAAATGTGAATTCTTTTTATGTATTTTTTAGAGTTTTAATTTTTTTACTGCTTAGGTTTATTAAATATGTTCGTATTTTTGCGGTATTGTATGAATGAGTGGTTTGCTGACAGTACTTGTCGCAACTTGTCTAGCGGCGAGCCAGACTACACTCTGCACGAAAGTCTGGAAAGGGGAGTGCTATTTGCACATCACTCCTTGTACATGCAGAAAACACGAAGTGAACGAACTTAGCCGATGAACGCTGAAGGCACCAAAACACATGGAACATGACTCTGATTGCTTCGCGATCATCGGCTCACTTCGGGTTTTCGGCGTGTACATCGAGTGATGTGCAAATAGCATTCCAAGCCTGGAACCGCGTTGTTGTCATTGGGATTGCGATTGCTGCCCCGGTCGTGTCGCGACAGTCAGCTAGGAGACATCTTCATCTGACGTAACACGAATTAGGAAATAGAGAATATGATCTTATTCAGCATACTGAAGTACGTTGGCTCAGTAAAGGAAAGGTTCTTACAAGATTTGTGAGTTTAATGGAACAAATAAAAACATTAAAATTTATAAATGATAAAAAAACAACCCGTAAAAAACCATGTTTTTGACTATAAATCCTTTACGTATGAGACGTAACTAAAAGAATGTTCATTATAACACGCAGCGCAAGACCATCCAAAAATACAAAATTGCAGTTGTGTCGTAAAACGTGTTTAATATAATGCGCACCGATCAGGAATAGGTTTATAAAAAGTGTTGTCAGTAAAATACGCACCTTATTGCGCGACAGAAAGGTTGTTCAATATAATACGCACCGCGACGCTCTATCTCAAAAAATAGCATGATACATAGGAATAAATAAAATAATCTAAAAAATCAATAATTTAATTACGGTACATGCGATCGATCTGAAATTTTGATACATTGTTTTTATCATCGTTACGAAACTGCCTGCAAAATTTCAGCTCGCTATCTTGCGAGCAAGTGGGTTAAAAATCGATCAAAAGTTTTGGCGACAAGCAAGCAAGCAAGGTCGGCCGCAGACACCACGAGTTAATATAAAGGATTTAATAAGAAAAACCCGTAAAAAACCAAGTTTTTGACTATAAATCCTTTATGTACGAGAAGTAATTAAAAGAATGTTCATTATAATACGCAGCGCCAGACCATCCAGAAATACAAAATTGCAGTTGTGTCGTTAAACGTGTTTAATATAATGCGCACCGATCAGGAATATGTTTATAAAAAGAGCTGTCAATAAAATACGCACCTTATTGCGCGACAGAAAGGTTGTTCAATATAATACGCACCGCGACGCTCTATCTCAAAAAATAGCATGATACATAGGAATAAATAAAATAATCTAAAAAATCAATAATTTAATTATGGTACAAGCGATCGATCTGAAATTTTGATACGTTGTTTTTATCATCGGTACGAAACTGCCTGCAAAATTTCAGCTCGCTATCTTGCGAGCAAGTGGGTTAAAAATCGATCAAAAGTTTTGGCGACAAGCAAGCAAGCAAGCAAGGTCCGCCGCAGACACCACGAGTTAATATAAAGGATTTAATAAAAAGGAAAATTATGATGAACTAACTGACTCTCGCTGGCTGATTGATTTGGGATTTCTCACAGACATCATGGAAAAATTGAATTATTTAAATTTGGAGTTGCAGGAGAAAGACAAAAACATAGCTGAAATGATAAGCTCTGTAAAGTCATTTAAAGCTAAATTGGATTTGTTGAGATCACATCTGCAGATCAATTCTCTCGTGCTTTTCCCACAGATAAAGAAAATGCTAGGTAACAATAAATTAGACGGGTCATTATTTATTAAGCATCTGCAAGTGTTAAAAAACAGTTTGAAGAGAGATTTTTGCAGTTTACACATGTCGAGCCAGTTGTTTCCTTCTGTATCAATCTTTTTACTTGCCAAATAAATGTAATAGTAATGGAAATGGCAGCATGTATTGCAGATTTTGTACAAGGTAAGACAGAAGAACTAGAGTTAGAAATGTTGGACTTTAAGAATGATATTTTTCTAAAATTCTTAATATCAGAGAACTTTTGGAATAAAGTAGACAGAAAAAAGTTCACAATTTTGAAAAAAGCGGCATATTAAATTGAATCATCTTTCGGTTCGACATATTTATGCGAATCATTGTTTTCAAACATGAACTTAATAAAATCAAGATATAGATCTCGAGTCACCGATGAGCATCTTTATGATTGTTTGCTAACAGGATTATCGTCACACTCTCCTAATTATGAGGCACTGGTCAATGATACATGCAATGCCAAAGATCACATTGACATATTGATATTATATTTTTATTTATTTTTTATAAAATGTCTTCTTTGTATTTGTTTTTTCTTTACTTTTGTCTACGTTTTGTTAAATACATTTCTCTCTGTGTGTGTGTGTGTGTGTGTGTGTGTGTGTGTGTATGTGTGTGTGTGTGTGTGTGTGTGTATGTGTGTGTGTGTGTGTATGTGTATGTGTGTATGTGTGTGTGTGTGTGTATGTGTGTGTGTGTGTGTGTGTGTGTGTGTGTATGTGTGTGTGTGTGTGTGTGTGTGTGTGTGTGTATGCAATTTGAATACTAATTTTCTTATATTGAAAAATGTTGTTTATTAATAAATTATGAATATAAGAAAATAAATAATGGGAAAATGAGAAGTTATGGAAGGAGTTTGTCGATTGAAAAAAAGGTGGTGCCCGCCACCCTACCGGTATTTTAGAATATGCTCTAGAGTACAAAAAGGCTGGGAACCCCTGGTGTAGACAATGAGACACTATCGCTTGAGAAGTTAGGTGTAAGATACGAGATGATGTTGGAATGGACGGTTGTGTCCAGAGGGAGAGGTCAAATATTGTCAGTAAGAGCCAGTCAACTGCTGAGGTCAAGTAATTTTGTAATTCACCTTGAAGTTGTCAGTAGCCAAAGTTGGTTTTATCCAGTACTTCTGGTCAGTCCTGTAGCCACCTAAAATGTAGCCCTCGGAACAATCTTGAATGAACAGAACAAGAGATTGTCAGCTAGAAGTTCATTTTAGTTTTAGTTTTAATGTATACTTCACTCGTTTATTTGTGTTATATAAAATGTTACATCTTAACCATAATATTAATAATTGACTCTCATCCTTTCATCTTATTGTTCAAATCTGGCCTTCCATAAAGTACGTCACGCTATTTTTGACAATTTTTAACTCCTCCCTCCCCCCTGTCACAAACTGTCACAAATCTTGGAACCTAAAGTATGTCACACTTTCGAACAAAAATTTCTTTTTTATTAACAAAATAATTAAATTTAATATAAAACACCGTGACGTCACACATGGCAGGACACCCCCACCCCCCGTGTCACAAACTGTCAGACTTTCTTACACCCTCTCCCCCCTCTGGAGCGTGACGTACTTTATAGACGACCCCTATAAATGTACATATAAGAGTTTCATGTCAGGAAGTTAACATTAGATACCTTGCATGAGTCTTTCACAGTGAGTTCCCAAGTATCCATCAATGCACTTGCATGATCCACTGTCAGCACTGACATATCCACCGTTGAGACAAGCGGATTGCTGGAGACACGATAGAGTAGAGTTGTACCACGATACAGTAGAGTTGTACCACGATACAGTAGAGTTGTACCACGATACAGTAGAGTTGTACCACGATACAGTAGAGTTGTACCACGATACAGTAGAGTTGTACCACGATACAGTAGAGTTGTACCACGATACAGTAGAGTTGTACCACGATACAGTAGAGTTGTACCACGATACAGTAGAGTTGTACCATGATACAGTAGAGTTGTACCACGATACAGTAGAGTTGTACCACGATACAGTAGAGTTTGTACCACGATACAGTAGAGTTGTACCACGATACAGTAGAGTTGTACCACGATACAGTAGAGTTTGTACCACGATACAGTAGAGTTGTACCACGATACAGTAGAGTTGTACCACGATACAGTAGAGTTGTACCACGATACAGTAGAGTTGTACCACGATACAGTAGAGTTGTACCACGATACAGTAGAGTTGTACCACGATACAGTAGAGTTGTACCACGATACAGTAGAGTTGTACCACGATACAGTAGAGTTGTACCACGATACAGTAGAGTTGTACCACGATACAGTAGAGTTGTACCACGATACAGTAGAGTTGTACCACGATACAGTAGAGTTGTACACGATACAGTAGAGTTGTACCACGATACAGTAGAGTTGTACCACGATACAGTAGAGTTGTACCACGATACAGTAGAGTTGTACCACGATACAGTAGAGTTGTACCACGATACAGTAGAGTTGTACCACGATACAGTAGAGTTGTACCACGATACAGTAGAGTTGTACCACGATACAGTAGAGTTGTACCACGATACAGTAGAGTTGTACCACGATACAGTAGAGTTGTACCACGATACAGTAGAGTTGTACCACGATACAGTAGAGTTGTACCACGATACAGTAGAGTTGTACCACGATACAGTAGAGTTGTACCACGATACAGTAGAGTTGTACCACGATACAGTAGAGTTTTACCACGATACAGTAGAGTTGTACCACGATACAGTAGAGTTTTACACGATACAGTAGAGTTGTACCATGATACAGTAGAGTTTTACACGATACAGTAGAGTTGTACCACGATACAGTAGAGTTGTACCATGATACAGTAGAGTTTTACACGATACAGTAGAGTTGTACCATGATACAGTAGAGTTGTACCATGATACAGTAGAGTTGTACCATGATACAGTAGAGTTGTACCACGATACAGTAGAGTTGTACCACGATACAGTAGAGTTGTACCACGATACAGTAGAGTTGTACCACGATACAGTAGAGTTGTACCACGATACAGTAGAGTTGTACCACGATACAGTAGAGCTGTACCACGATACAGTAGAGTTGTACCACGATACAGTAGAGTTGTACCACGATACAGTAGAGTTGTACCACGATACAGTAGAGTTGTACCACGATACAGTAGAGTTGTACCACGATACAGTAGAGTTGTACCACGATACAGTAGAGTTGTACCACGATACAGTAGAGTTGTACCATGATACAGTAGAGTTTTACACGATACAGTAGAGTTGTACCACGATACAGTAGAGTTTTACACGATACAGTAGAGTTGCACCACGATACAGTAGAGCTGTACCATGATACAGTAGAGTTTTACACGATACAGTAGAGTTGCACCACGATACAGTAGAGTTTTACACGATACAGTAGAGTTGCACCACGATACAGTAGAGCTGTACCATGATACAGTAGAGTTTTACACGATACAGTAGAGTTGCACCACGATACAGTAGAGTTTTACACGATACAGTAGAGTTGCACCACGATACAGTAGAGCTGTACCATGATACAGTAGAGTTTTACACGATACAGTAGAGTTGCACCACGATACAGTAGAGTTTTACACGATACAGTAGAGTTGCACCATGATACAGTAGAGTTTTACACGATACAGTAGAGTTGCACCACGATACAGTAGAGTTTTACACGATACAGTAGAGTTGCACCACGATACAGTAGAGTTTTACACGATACAGTAGAGCTGTACCATGATACAGTAGAGTTTTACACGATACAGTAGAGTTGTACCATGATACAGTAGAGTTGTACCATGATACAGTAGAGTTTTACACGATACAGTAGAGTTGTACCATGATACAGTAGAGTTGTACCATGATACAGTAGAGTTGTACCATGATACAGTAGAGTTGTACCACGATACAGTAGAGTTGTACCACGATACAGTAGAGTTGTACCACGATACAGTAGAGTTGTACCACGATACAGTAGAGTTGTACCACGATACAGTAGAGCTGTACCACGATACAGTAGAGTTGTACCACGATACAGTAGAGTTGTACCACGATACAGTAGAGTTGTACCACGATACAGTAGAGTTGTACCACGATACAGTAGAGTTGTACCACGATACAGTAGAGTTGTACCACGATACAGTAGAGTTGTACCACGATACAGTAGAGTTGTACCACGATACAGTAGAGTTGTACCACGATACAGTAGAGTTGTACCACGATACAGTAGAGTTGTACCACGATACAGTAGAGTTGTACCACGATACAGTAGAGTTGTACCACGATACAGTAGAGTTGTACCATGATACAGTAGAGTTGTACCACGATACAGTAGAGTTGTACCATGATACAGTAGAGTTGTACCATGATACAGTAGAGTTGTACCACGATACAGTAGAGTTGTACCATGATACAGTAGAGCTGTACCATGATACAGTAGAGTTGTACCACGATACAGTAGAGTTGTACCATGATACAGTAGAGTTGTACCATGATACAGTAGAGTTGTACCATGATACAGTAGAGTTGTACCATGATACAGTAGAGTTGTACCACGATACAGTAGAGTTGTACCATGATACAGTAGAGCTGTACCATGATACAGTAGAGTTGTACCACGATACAGTAGAGTTGTACCATGATACAGTAGAGTTGTACCATGATACAGTAGAGTTGTACCATGATACAGTAGAGTTGTACCATGATACAGTAGAGTTGTACCATGATACAGTAGAGTTGTACCATGATACAGTAGAGTTGTACCACGATACAGTAGAGCTGTACCATGATACAGTAGAGTTGTACCACGATACAGTAGAGTTGTACCACGATACAGTAGAGTTGTACCACGATACAGTAGAGTTGTACCACGATACAGTAGAGTTTGTACACGATACAGTAGAGTTGTACCACGATACAGTAGAGTTGTACCACGATACAGTAGAGTTGTACCACGATACAGTAGAGTTTTACACGATACAGTAGAGTTGTACCATGATACAGTAGAGTTTTACACGATACAGTAGAGTTGTACCATGATACAGTAGAGTTGTACCATGATACAGTAGAGTTTTACACGATACAGTAGAGTTGTACCATGATACAGTAGAGTTGTACCATGATACAGTAGAGTTGTACCATGATACAGTTCAGTTGTACCACGATACAGTAGAGTTGTACCACGATACAGTAGAGTTGTACCACGATACAGTAGAGTTGTACCACGATACAGTAGAGTTGTACCACGATACAGTAGAGCTGTACCACGATACAGTAGAGCTGTACCATGATACAGTAGAGTTGTACCACGATACAGTAGAGTTGTACCACGATACAGTAGAGTTGTACCACGATACAGTAGAGTTGTACCACGATACAGTAGAGTTGTACCATGATACATTAGAGTTGTACCACGATACAGTAGAGTTGTACCATGATACAGTAGAGTTTTACACGATACAGTAGAGTTGTACCACGATACAGTAGAGTTTTACACGATACAGTAGAGTTGCACCACGATACAGTAGAGCTGTACCATGATACAGTAGAGTTTTACACGATACAGTAGAGTTGCACCACGATACAGTAGAGTTTTACACGATACAGTAGAGTTGCACCACGATACAGTAGAGCTGTACCATGATACAGTAGAGTTTTACACGATACAGTAGAGTTGCACCACGATACAGTAGAGTTTTACACGATACAGTAGAGTTGTACCACGATACAGTAGAGCTGTACCATGATACAGTAGAGTTTTACACGATACAGTAGAGTTGCACCACGATACAGTAGAGTTTTACACGATACAGTAGAGTTGCACCATGATACAGTAGAGTTTGTACACGATACAGTAGAGTTGTACCACGATACAGTAGAGTTTGTACCACGATACAGTAGAGTTGTACCACGATACAGTAGAGTTGTACCATGATACAGTAGAGTTGTACCACGATACAGTAGAGTTGTACCACGATACAGTAGAGTTGTACCATGATACAGTAGAGTTGTACCATGATACAGTAGAGTTGTACCATGATACAGTAGAGTTGTACCATGATACAGTAGAGTTGTACCATGATACAGTAGAGTTGTACCATGATACAGTAGAGCTGTACCATGATACAGTAGAGTTGTACCATGATACAGTAGAGCTGTACCATGATACAGTAGAGTTGTACCACGATACAGTAGAGTTGTACCATGATACAGTAGAGCTGTACCACGATACAGTAGAGTTGTACCACGATACAGTAGAGTTGTACCATGATACAGTAGAGTTGTACCACGATACAGTAGAGTTGTACCATGATACAGTAGAGCTGTACCATGATACAGTAGAGTTGTACCACGATACAGTAGAGTTGTACCATGATACAGTAGAGTTGTACCATGATACAGTAGAGTTGTACCACGATACAGTAGAGTTGTACCATGATACAGTAGAGTTGTACCATGATACAGTAGAGTTGTACCACGATACAGTAGAGTTGTACCACGATACAGTAGAGTTGTACCATGATACAGTAGAGTTGTACCATGATAAGTAGAGTTGTACCACGATACAGTAGAGCTGTACCATGATACAGTAGAGTTTTACACGATACAGTAGAGTTGCACCACGATACAGTAGAATTTTACACGATACAGTAGAGTTGCACCATGATACAGTAGAGTTTTACACGATACAGTAGAGTTGCACCACGATACAGTAGAGTTTTACACGATACAGTAGAGTTGTACCACGATACAGTAGAGTTTTACACGATACAGTAGAGTTGTACCATGATACAGTAGAGTTTTAGACGATACAGTAGAGTTGTACCATGATACAGTAGAGTTGTACCATGATACAGTAGAGTTTTACACGATACAGTAGAGTTGTACCATGATACAGTAGAGTTGTACCATGATACAGTAGAGTTGTACCATGATACAGTTCAGTTGTACCACGATACAGTAGAGTTGTACCACGATACAGTAGAGTTGTACCACGATACAGTAGAGTTGTACCACGATACAGTAGAGTTGTACCACGATACAGTAGAGCTGTACCACGATACAGTAGAGCTGTACCACGATACAGTAGAGTTGTACCACGATACAGTAGAGTTGTACCACGATACAGTAGAGTTGTACCACGATACAGTAGAGTTGTACCACGATACAGTAGAGTTGTACCATGATACCTTAGAGTTGTACCACGATACAGTAGAGTTGTACCATGATACAGTAGAGTTTTACACGATACAGTAGAGTTGTACCACGATACAGTAGAGTTTTACACGATACAGTAGAGTTGCACCACGATAAAGTAGAGCTGTACCATGATACAGTAGAGTTTTACACGATACAGTAGAGTTGTACACGATACAGTAGAGTTTTACACGATACAGTAGAGTTGCACCACGATACAGTAGAGCTGTACCATGATACAGTAGAGTTTTACACGATACAGTAGAGTTGCACCACGATACAGTAGAGTTTTACACGATACAGTAGAGTTGCTCCACGATACAGTAGAGCTGTACCATGATACAGTAGAGTTTTACACGATACAGTAGAGTTGCACCACGATACAGTAGAGTTTTACACGATACAGTAGAGTTGCACCATGATACAGTAGAGTTTTACACGATACAGTAGAGTTGCACCACGATACAGTAGAGCAGTGGTTCCTAACCTTTTGGGGTCCATGCACCCCTTCAGCTGCCCAAAAAAGTTCATGCACCCCCTCATGAAACTTGAAGAAAATGCATAATAAACTATGTTTATTTTACGAACACAACAGTTTTAACAATAGGCAACAAGGAATTTAGTGAGAGATCTGTTGCTTCTTATGATCAATCAGCGATTTAAATCTGGGGACTGTTTTGGACAAAGCAACTCTCATGTCATCCTCTGCATTCAACTTATTCCTTGCCTTGGTTTTAATCGTCAAAAGTGTGGAGAATCCTGCTTCACAGAGATAGGTTGTGGCAAATGGAAGGAGAGTCAGTACTGCCCTCTTGGCTAGTTGTGGGTAGGAATCTAGCTGGGCGCACCAAAGTTCAATCAAGGTATTGCAACTGAAGGCACTCCTCAGTACTTCTCTGGTTCTCAAATCAATCAGGTCATCTTTAGCAAGGTCACTGTCATCAATGTTGTCCAAGTCACAGAGAAAAGGATTGCGAATCCAAAGGTCTTTCCTAGCAATTTCTTGACAGAAATACCCATCAAATGACCTTTGCAATGTTGAAAGGTGCTCTGAAATTTCCCCTTTGATGTTGTCGGGCAGTGATCCCTCAGTGCTTTCTTCTGCACCAGATATTACAACTTCATCCAAGAGTGGAAAATTGGCCAAGTTGGACTTTTCCAGTCGTCGTTGGAATAGTGGCAGTTTGTTAAGGAAGGCTTGCAATCTCTCAGTAGCATCCATTACAGTCACAGCAGATCCTTGGAGAGATGTGTTCAACTCATTCAAGATGGAGAAGATGTCAGCCAGATATGCCAAGTAATGAATGAAATTTGGACAGTCAAACTTGTCAGCAAGGTCACTCTCTTTTTCTCGCAAGAAAATGGCAAGCTCCACTCTCAGTTCTACTAACCGAGAAAGTATCCGTCCCCTGGACAACCAGCGAACCTCAGTGTGGTAGAGCAGAACTTCATGCTCAGAGCCCACCTCCTGACAGAACAACTTGAAGAGGCGGTGGTTCAAGGCATGTGAGCGGATAAAATTTACAACTTGGACTGCAGTAGAAAGAAATGACTTCAAGGTTGGAGGTAGAGTTTTGCAAGCCAGGGCCTGACGATGAAGGATACAGTGTGTAGTGACAATATCTGGAACTTCTTTCTTTACCAGTGCTGAAAATCCTGATTTATTACCGAGCATGGAGGGAGCACCATCTGTGCAAATTGAAGAAATTCTTGAAGTCCAGTCAAATTGGTTTTCAGTGAAGAATGCCCTGACTAGCTGCAGCACATCAGCAGCTTTGGTAGTAGCTAGGAGTGGTTTACAAAAGAGAAATTCCTCCTTCAGCAATCCACTATGAACATATCTCACAAATACAAGAAGCTGACTGCATTGTGCTACATCAGTGGATTCATCCAGCTGCATGCTAAATGGAAAAGGACTGCTTCTCATCTCGCACAAGATTTGATCCAGAATGTCTGCAGCCATGTCACTAATCCTGGAATGAATAGTGCCATTGGACAAAGGGACTTTCTCAACCTGCTTCCTTTGCTGGTGACCACACATCAGTTCCACCATCTCCAGGGCACAAGGCTTCACCAAAGTTTCACCAATGGTGTGGGGCTTCTTGTTCTTTGCAATAAGATATGCAACCTTGAAGGATGCCTCTAGTGCAGGCTTTTGTGAAAAAGAAAATCCAAGATTGGGCAAGGTACCTGAGGCCAAGAATCGAGCTCTCTTCTGCTTGAATACCTCAACACTGTCCTTGGAATTGGATGGATGGACTTTCTCCAAGTGCTCTCTGAGTCTAACAGGCTTCATGTTGTCATTGCACATGATTTTTCCACAGAGGAAGCACTGAGGCTTTTGTGTTCCATCTTTCTCTGTGATGAATGAGAATCCAAACTGGATGTAGCCTTCATCATATTTTCGCTTTTTTGACATCTGTAGTAAGGGAAATAATTGAAAAAATAAAGAAATAAAATACTTAAAAAATTATTTTTTTTAAGACACGCTTTTATTTACATACTGAAAGTGCACCAAAAAGAATAAAATTAAAAATTTCTATGGCTACAGGTGAAATTCGTGAAACTATCAATTGCATCGATTTTCGACCTTATCAATTATAGTGGTAAAAAGCGCCTAAAAATATTTACCAAAACTCCCGTTGCTCTTCTTGTATCATTATGTCAATTTAGATTTAGTTTCATATACTGAGCTGTTAAACACGGGGAATGTGGTACGAAACACACCTCAATTTCAGCAGCCAATGAAAATCCAGTGCGTTGAATGTGCACAGCATGTGATGTAAACATTAAATGACCCATAGTAAAACCACGTGCGCACAGGCCATGTACAAACACAGTCTTCACATGTTCACCTAACGCCGATTGGCTGGAGAGGACATGCCCCCATTTTTTCATTGGTTCTGGCATCCTCTCCCTCGCCTTGAAAATTACTATGTCGAGAGGCGTTGTGTGAGAAATAGAACGAAATATAGATATAAACTAAAAATGCATTAATTTAATTACAAATCATCAAAACTCTTGGAAGTAGTTTCTCTTTCATGGACAACTTTTCAACTTACCCTGACAACTAGACTTGGGTGAATTTCTTTTCTCTTTGATGACTAGATTTGGCTGTTATTTTCCACTACCCTGACGGCAGTGAGACGATCACCGGAAGACATATATCTGACGTATTTGATGACAAAATTAAATTATTTTTAGAAAACTGTGACGTGAAACACGAAATTCCGAGAAACACGTAGAGCGAACCGTTCATTTTGCGAAAAGGTTTTTCCGTCAATTTTTCACATGCGCAAAAAGATGCGCGAACGACTTGTATATGGGCGCCCTTTGACGCGCCCTTTGCTTATGGTTTACATTTTCAGATTATTAGTTTTTCTTTCTTTTTTTTTCCTTCTTCTTTTTTTTCTTCTTTTTCTCTGAGTCGTTCATGCACCCCCTGGAACATGCTCATGCACCCCTTGGGGGTGCATGCACCACTGGTTGGGAACCCCTGCAGTAGAGTTTTACACGATACAGTAGAGTTGCACCACGATACAGTAGAGTTTTACACGATACAGTAGAGCTGTACCATGATACAGTAGAGTTTTACACGATACAGTAGAGTTGTACCATGATACAGTAGAGTTGTACCATGATACAGTAGAGTTTTACACGATACAGTAGAGTTGTACCATGATACAGTAGAGCTGTACCATGATACAGTAGATTTGTACCATGATACAGTAGAGCTATACCATGATACAGTAGAGTTGTACCATGATACAGTAGAGCTGTACCATGATACAGTAGAGTTGTACCATGATACAGTAGAGTTTTACACGATACAGTAGAGTTGTACCATGATACAGTAGAGTTGTATCATGATACAGTAGAGTTGTACCATGATACAGTTCAGTTGTACCACGATACAGTAGAGTTGTACCACGATACAGTAGAGTTGTACCACGATACAGTAGAGTTGTACCACGATACAGTAGAGTTGTACCACGATACAGTAGAGTTGTACCACGATACAGTAGAGTTGTACCACGATACAGTAGAGTTGTACCACGATACAGTAGAGTTGTACCACGATACAGTAGAGTTGTACCACGATACAGTAGAGTTGTACCACGATACAGTAGAGTTGTACCACGACACAGTAGAGTTGTACCACGACACAGTAGAGTTGTACCAAGATACAGTAGAGTTGTACCACGACACAGTAGAGTTGTACCACGATACAGTAGAGCTGTACCATGATACAGTAGATTTGTACCATGATACAGTAGAGTTGTACCATGATACAGTAGAGTTGTACCATGATACAGTAGAGCTATACCATGATACAGTAGAGTTGTACCATGATACAGTAGAGCTGTACCATGATACAGTAGAGTTGTACCATGATACAGTAGAGCTGTACCATGATACAGTAGAGTTGTACCACGATACAGTAGAGTTGTACCATGATACAGTAGAGCTGTACCATGATACAGTAGAGTTGTACCATGATACAGTAGAGTTGTACCATGATACAGTAGAGTTGTACCATGATACAGTAGAGTTGTACCATGATACAGTAGAGCTGTACCATGATACAGTAGAGTTGTACCACGATACAGTAGAGTTGTACCATGATACAGTAGAGTTGTACCATGATACAGTAGAGTTGTACCACGATACAGTAGAGTTTTACACGATACAGTAGAGTTGCACCACGATAAAGTAGAGCTGTACCATGATACAGTAGAGTTTTACACGATACAGTAGAGTTGCACCACGATACAGTAGAGTTTTACACGATACAGTAGAGTTGCACCACGATACAGTAGAGCTGTACCATGATACAGTACAGTTTTACACGATACAGTAGAGTTGCACCACGATACAGTAGAGTTTTACACGATACAGTAGAGTTGCTCCACGATACAGTAGAGCTGTACCATGATACAGTAGAGTTTTACACGATACAGTAGAGTTGCACCACGATACAGTAGAGTTTTACACGATACAGTAGAGTTGCACCACGATACAGTAGAGTTTTACACGATACAGTAGAGTTGCACCACGATACAGTAGAGCTGTACCATGATACAGTAGAGTTTTACACGATACAGTAGAGTTGCACCACGATACAGTAGAGTTTTACACGATACAGTAGAGTTACTCCACGATACAGTAGAGCTGTACCATGATACAGTAGAGTTTTACACGATACAGTAGAGTTGCACCACGATACAGTAGAGTTTTACACGATACAGTAGAGTTGCACCATGATACAGTAGAGTTTTACACGATACAGTAGAGTTGCACCACGATACAGTAGAGTTTTACACGATACAGTAGAGTTGCACCACGATACAGTATAGTTTTACACGATACAGTAGAGCTGTACCATGATACAGTAGAGTTTTACACGATACAGTAGAGTTGTACCATGATACAGTAGAGTTGTACCATGATACAGTAGAGTTTTACACGATACAGTAGAGTTGTACCAAGATACAGTAGAGTTGTACCATGATACAGTAGAGTTGTACCATGATACAGTTCAGTTGTACCACGATACAGTAGAGTTGTACCACGATACAGTAGAGTTGTACCACGATACAGTAGAGTTGTACCACGATACAGTAGAGTTGTACCACGATACAGTAGAGTTGTACCACGATACAGTAGAGTTGTACCACGATACAGTAGAGTTGTACCACGATACAGTAGAGCTGTACTACGATACAGTAGAGCTGTACCACGATACAGTAGAGTTGTACCACGATACAGTAGAGTTGTACCACGATACAGTAGAGTTGTACCACGATACAGTAGAGTTGTACCACGATACAGTAGAGTTGTACCACGATACAGTAGAGTTGTACCACGATACAGTAGAGTTGTACCACGATACAGTAGAGTTGTACCACGATACAGTAGAGTTGTACCACGACACAGTAGAGTTGTACCATGATACAGTAGAGTTGTACCACGAACACAGTAGAGTTGTACCACGATACAGTAGAGCTGTACCATGATACAGTAGAGTTGTACCATGATACAGTAGAATTGTACCATGATACAGTAGAGTTGTACCATGATACAGTAGAGCTGTACCATGATACAGTAGAGTTGTACCATGATACAGTAGAGCTGTACCATGATACAGTAGAGTTGTACCATGATACAGTAGAGCTGTACCATGATACAGTAGAGTTGTACCACGATACAGTAGAGTTGTACCATGATACAGTAGAGCTGTACCATGATACAGTAGAGTTGTACCATGATACAGTAGAGTTGTACCATGATACAGTAGAGTTGTACCATGATACAGTAGAGTTGTACCATGATACAGTAGAGCTGTACCATGATACAGTAGAGTTGTACCACGATACAGTAGAGTTGTACCATGATACAGTAGAGCTGTACCATGATACAGTAGAGTTGTACCACGATACAGTAGAGTTGTACCATGATACAGTAGAGTTGTACCACGATACAGTAGAGTTGTACCACGATACAGTAGAGTTGTACCATGATACAGTAGAGTTTTACACGATACAGTAGAGTTGTACCATGATACAGTAGAGTTTTACACGATACAGTAGAGTTGTACCATGATACAGTAGAGTTGTACCATGATACAGTAGAGTTTTACACGATACAGTAGAGTTGTACCATGATACAGTAGAGTTGTACCATGATACAGTAGAGTTGTACCATGATACAGTAGAGTTGTACCACGATACAGTAGAGTTGTACCACGATACAGTAGAGTTGTACCACGATACAGTAGAGTTGTATCACGATACA
>CALYLW010001352.1:152857-187831 GCA_944989445.1 Ampullaceana balthica | reverse complement strand
CCATTCAGATTAAACAATTTGTCATCACCTATCGTTTTCGTTTATTTTTAATTATCAAAATATACCAACATTAAACATACGAATAGAACTGTAGTTAAATATACCAACATTAAACATACGAATAGAACAGTAGTTAAATATATCAACATTAAACATACGAATAGAACTGTAGTTAAATATACCAACATTAAACATACGAATAGAACTGTAGTTAAATATACCAACATTAAACATACGAATAGAACTGTAGTTAAATATACCAACATTAAACATACGAATAGAACTGTAGTTAAATATACCAACATTAAACATACGAATAGAACTGTAGTTAAATATATCAACATTAAACATACGAATAGAACTGTAGTTAAATATACCAACATTAAACATACGAATAGAACTGTAGTTAAATATACCAACATTAAACATACGAATAGAACTGTAGTTAAATATACCAACATTAAACATACGAATAGAACTGTAGTTAAATATACCAACATTAAACATATGAATAGAACTGTAGTTAAATATATCAACATTAAACATACGAATAGAACTGTAGTTAAATATACCAACATTAAACATACGAATAGAACTGTAGTTAAATATATCAACATTAAACATACGAATAGAACTGTAGTTAAATATATCAACATTAAACATACGAATAGAACTGTAGTTAAATATACCAACATTAAACATACGAATAGAACTGTAGTTAAATATACCAACATTAAACATACGAATAGAACTGTAGTTAAATATACCAACATTAAACATACGAATAGAACTGTAGTTAAATATACCAACATTAAACATACGTATTAGAACTGTAGTTAAATATATCAACATTAAACATACGAATAGAACTGTAGTTAAATATAACAACATTAAACATACGAATAGAACTGTAGTTAAATATACCAACATTAAACATACGAATAGAACTGTAGTTAAATATACCAACATTAAACATACGAATAGAACTGTAGTTAAATATACCAACATTAAACATACGAATAGAACTGTAGTTAAATATACCAACATTAAACATACGAATAGAACTGTAGTTAAATATACCAACATTAAACATACGAATAGAACTGTAGTTAAATATACCAACATTAAACATACGTATTAAGCTGTAGTTAAATATATCAACATTAAACATACGAATAGAACTGTAGTTAAATATATCAACATTAAACATACGAATAGAACTGTAGTTAAATTTATCAACATTAAACATACGAATAGAACTGTAGTTAAATATATCAACATTTAAACATACGAATAGAACTGTAGTTAAATATATCAACATTTTACATACGAATAGAACTGTAGTTAAACTCATGATATCCAGAGAGTATCTGACTCATGTGTTGAGGAGACTATGTCCAAATTAGTGCTACTACCCCCCCCCCACATGAGACTATATTCAAATTAGTGCTACTACCCCCCAATGAAACTATATTCAAATTAGTGCTACTACCCCCCCCCAATTGAGACTATGTCCAAATTAGAGCAACTACCCCCCCCCATTGAGACTATGTCCAAATTAGAGCTACTACCCCCCCCACATGAGACTATATTCAAATTAGTGCTACTACCCCCCCCCACATGAGACTATATTCAAATTAGTGCTACTACCCCCCATGAAACTATATTCAAATTAGTGCTACTACCCCCCCCCCGCCAATTGAGACTATGTCCAAATTAGAGCAACTACCCCCCCCCCATTGAGACTATGTCCAAATTAGAGCTACTACCCCCCCCCCATTGAGACGGTGTCCAAATTAGAGCTACTACCCCCCCCCACATGAGACTATATTCAAATTAGTGCTACTACCCCCCACATGAGACTATATTCAAATTAGTGCTACTACATTGAGACTATTTCCAAATTAGTGCTACTACCCCCCACCATTGAGACTATGTCAGAATTAGTGCTACTACCCCCTCATTGAGACTGTGTCCAAATTATAGCTACTACCCCCCCCCCATTGAGACTATGTCCAAATTAGTGCTACTACCCCCCCCCATTGAGACTATGTCCAAATTAGTGCTACTACCCCCCACCATTGAGACTATGTCAGAATTAGTGCTACTACCCCCCCATTGAGACTATGTCCAAATTATAGCTACTACCCATTGAGACTATGTCCAAATTAGTGCTACTACCCCCCCCCCATTGAGACTATGTCCAAATTATAGCTACTACCCCCCCCCCATTGAGACTATGTCCAAATTAGTGCTACTACCCCCCCCATTGAGACTATGTCTAAATTAGTGCTACTACCCCCCCCCATTGAGATTATATCCAAGCTAGTGCTACTACCCCCCCCCTGGAGCTATGTCCAAATTAGTGCTACTACCCCCCACTGGAAAAACAAAACATCTTTACATATAAGTATAAGGAGTACTACATCAAAGTTCTTTTTTTACATATATTTGGGGGTGATGAGGTGGGGGTATATGTTATAGAAAAAGAATTGGCCCACAACAACATCAACGTAGTTGTAGCAGACCTCACACGTCACACACCATCCCCCAGTTATTGGCCCACAACAACATCAACGTAGTTGGAGCAGACCTCACACGTCACACACCATCCCCCAGTTATTGGCACACAACAAAAACGTAGTTGGAGCAGACCTGAGCCACTGACCTTGACATAGACGTTGCTGATGTCCGTGCTGCTGGTGGTGCACGCTTTGAGGCGAGCCAGTGACTGGTTGTACAAGACGCACTCCGAGGATGTGGACATGGTGTAACCAGCACACTTGTCGTCTGCTGCGCACAGAAGACCACACTCCAAGGTCGACTTCAAGGTCGCCCCCGAGTATGACGTCATGGTGCTGCCGCACAACTGAGTCTTCTCGAAGAAGCTCTCTCGTACCGAGAGTGGCACTGACGCGGAAATGAAACAGTTATAAATGAGTGACACTAGAAGCCATCTCCAGGTCAAAGGTTGCGCCATAGTGCTGAATACCCAAATTTTTTAAACGATGTTAGTTGGCGCACATCTGTGTTAATCCTTGGTTCAGATCAAGGGATTATTCTACTGGCGATGAATCTACGGCCTGGACAAAAAGAAAATATGATATAAATAGGGCTGCGGAAATTAACGATTAATTTCTCGATTAATCGCTACACATTTTTTAACGATTAAATTTTTTTAACGATTAATCGACCCACCACGTACTGGAAGTAAAAAAGTAAAATATTTCGGACGATAAATATAAACCAATTTCTTGACGATTACAGGAACATTTTTGGTTTTAAACTTTGGACTGACGTTAATTTTCAAAATGTTGATAAAGGTTATTGTGTCCATTGAGAGAAATCGTTTGCCTACCAACTACCATGCAATGTTCCCTCTAAGTCTAAGCTTAGTTTAGTCCGTGTGCAAAGTTTAAAAAAAAACTAGTGTGAAAAGTTGCACATTTTTGTGTGCAATATTTTACAAAATTTGCTGCGCGGTGATTCTAAACTCCTGCGTGGCGTCGGTCAAATATCGGCGCAGCCGCGCTGCCTAAAGATAACATTGCTACCATGGATCTAACACTTCGCTTACAAATCACTTGCAAACCAAACATCCACTACAGTATGTGACATTCTCATTGGAGGGCTGAGTCACTTAGACTCTTATAGCCCGGGGGCTGAGTCACTTAGACTCTTATAGCCCGGGGGCTGAGTCACTTAGACTCTTATAGCCCGGGGGCTGAGTCACTTAGACTCTTATAGCCCGGGGGCTGAGTCACTTAGACTCTTATAGCCCGGCCTACAATACCAACGGTGAGCCTCAACATAAGGGCATCGCCATGGAGATATTCTTCCACAGTGCGTGGGCTGTCTGATCCGTCCGTGTCCCCAATCGCCACAGAGCATTCGGTCAGCAGATGTGCCACTGCCTCCTCGCCATACCACATAAACGGCAGCCGGGTTCCCTGTTTTTGTCTAGCCTGTGCAGGTAGCTGTTTGTTGGACAATGTCCAGTCCGCATTTACGTAATGAGGGACTGGCAGCTACGAGGCAGCTCGCACCAGGGATCTCGCTTGCGCGGTCGCGGCATTTCGTTGTATAGCACCCTTGCCGTGTCACCATTTTCCCAGCCCATAAGCCATCTTTCCATAAAGCACCCTTGCCGTGTCACCATTTTCCCAGCCCATAAGCCATCTTTCCATAAAGCACCCTTGCCGTGTCACCATTTTCCCAGCCCATAAGCCATCTTTCCATAAAGCACCCTTGCCGTGTCACCATTTTCCCAGCCCACAAGCCATCTTTCCATAAAGCACCCTTGCCGTGTCACCATTTTCCCAGCCCACAAGCCACCTTTCCATAAAGCACCCTTGCCGTGTCACCATTTTCCCAGCCCACAAGCCACCTTTCCATAAAGCACCCTTGCCGTGTCACCATTTTCCCAGCCCACAAGCCACCTTTCCATAAAGCACCCTTGCCGTGTCACCATTTTCCCAGCCCACAAGCCACCTTTCCATAAAGCACCCTTGCCGTGTCACCATTTTCCCAGCCCACAAGCCACCTTTCCATAAAGCACCCTTGCCGTGTCACCATTTTCCCAGCCCACAAGCCACCTTTCCATAAAGCACCCTTGCCGTGTCACCATTTTCCCAGCCCGCCAGCCACCTTTCCATAAAGCTTTTAGCCACAGTTTGACTCCCAACTGAGTCATTGGGCGATCGATTTGGGGCTGGGCAGCGCCCTATTGCGCCAGCAGGTTTGCCCTTTCCTGCTGTGGTACTTTGGCGTGCCCTGTTATGAACTGTAGGACGACCATGCCCCCGCGAGATCTAATGTTTTCCACGATCTCCAGTACAGCATTGACAGTTTTCGTCTCCAGTGAGCTCCGACCCAGAGATTCCAGGGAGGATCTTGAGTCGGTGAAGACTACGACTGTTCGAAAACTCTTTCTTCTACATTGGCGTAGGCGCACTTCTTTCACACCCCTGTGGATTGCTTCTAGCTCGGCATCACAACTCGAAGCTAGTTTTCCACATGGTCCAGACAGCTCAGCTGCTGCTGGTCCCCCCACGGGGTATTCAATCAGTGCACCGTACCCGCTTCGTCCATCTGTGAAGCATGAGCCATCTGCGTAAACTCTCACTACGCCGGTTCCATAGGCATTTATAGTTTTCAGCGCTTCTTCGTGCTGAAGCTCTACTGGACTTTTTTTCCTCACCGCGGCATTGCCTGTGTCAAACGTAGATCGGGCGGAGAGAAGCATTTGTGAGGTCCTCTCGCCGGGACCATGGACATTTTCCCCCTGCTTTTGGGTAAATCGACTGAAACCTCAAGCTCGTTGACCGCATCCATGAAGGAGGGTCGTTCCAGTCGCGAGCGTTTTACCCACCTGTCTTTCATCTGAAAACAGGGTTCGTTACGGTCCATTCCGCGGTATCTTTCCACCGTAGTTAATATTGCCTTCTCTCGCCGTACTTTGAGCGGTTCTACGTTTGCCAAGATTTCTACCGCGGCGTTGGGTGTACTACGTATCGCCCCATAAACCAGTCTTAGAGCTTGGTTTCGGACCCTGTCCAGGTCTTCGAGCGCTGTTCTGCTCACAAAAGCCTGGACGGGGAGGCTATAGTCAATGGCGCTTCTCACTTTGCTGAGGTAAAGAACTCTCAGCGTTCTTGCGTCAGCGCCCCAATTAGTGCTAGCCAGTTTTTTCACCAGGGACAATTGAGCAGTGGTTTTCGCTCGCAATTCACGTATATGATTGTGCATCTGGAGTTTTTGGTCCAGTCGCACGCCCAAATACGTTGGCGCCTTGTCCCAATTCAACCTTTTCCCGCAGATGTTAAGCACAACATCGTGTTTAAGTGCATTCCTTCCATTTGTGAAAATGGAGTGGGCGGTTTTTTCTGTGTTCACTATGAGTTTCCATTTTTTGGCATATGCTTCGATCTTATCGAGGTCGTGCTGTAGTATGTGCTGTAAATTCGCTACGTCTTTACCGGACGTCAAGACAACCAAGTCGTCTGCGAACATCGCGCTCTGGCACTCGATAGACGTTTGAAGTTTGAATGTCACTAACGTATGCTAGGAAGAGCGTACAGCTCAAGGGAGTCCGTCCTGTAGCCGAGCTTCACTGGATATAGACTCCCCATGCGGGTTCTGATCATTCTATTCTCCAAGAACGATTTTATCCAGGCGTGCACTTTCACTGTTATTCCCAATTGCTGGAGCTTATACATAAGCCCAGTACGCCAGACCTTGTCATAGGCCTGTTTTAGATCGAAAAACACAACCAATGTGTGGTTTCGCAGCTGTAGCTCATTCGTGACAGTTTGAACAATTCGTACTACCTGGTCCATCGGCCGGCGTCCCTTGCGGAAGTCGCCCTGAGTCACAGGAATGCACTTATTCTTCTCTAGAAACCAATAGAGCCTGGCGTTAACCATCCTTTCAGCTATTTTCCCCAAACACGATGTCAGAGAATCGGACGATAGCTGTCAGGAAGTTCGCCTGGTTTCCCTTCCTTCTGAATTGGGACAATTGTGGGTTTTTTTCACTGCTTCGGCAAAGTGCCAGTACTCCAGGTCCTGTTAATAAACTCCAATAGTTTATTTTTCCCTTCCGTGCTCAGCTGCTTGAGCATTTCATTATGGACCTTGTCCGGGCCTGGTGCTTTCCCTGTTTCGCACTTATCGAGGGATGTATGGACCTTGTCCGGGCCTGATGCTTTCCCTGTTTCACACTTATCGAGGGATGTATGGACCTTGTCCGGGCCTGGTGCTTTCCCTGTTTCGCACTTATCGAGGGATGTTTGGACCTTGTCCGGGCCTGGTGCTTTCCCTGTTTCACACTTATCGAGGGATGTATGGACCTTGTCCGGGCCTGGTGCTTTCCCTGTTTCGCACTTATCGAGGGATGTTTGGACCTTGTCCGGGCCTGGTGCTTTCCCTGTTTCGCACTTATCGAGGGATGTATGGACCTTGTCCGGGCCTGGTGCTTTCCCTGTTTCACACTTATCGAGGGATGTTTGGACCTTGTCCGGGCCTGGTGCTTTCCCTGTTTCACACTTATCGAGGGATGTATGGACCTTGTCCGGGCCTGGTGCTTTCCCTGTTTCACACTTATCGAGGGATGTTTGGACCTTGTCCGGGCCTGGTGCTTTCCCTGTTTCACACTTATCGAGGGATGTATGGACCTTGTCCGGGCCTGGTGCTTTCCCTGTTTCGCACTTATCGAGGGATGTTTTGACCTTGTCCGGGCCTGGTGCTTTCCCTGTTTCGCACTTATCGAGGGATGTATGGACCTTGTCCGGGCCTGGTGCTTTCCCTGTTTCACACTTATCGAGGGATGTATGGACCTTGTCCGGGCCTGGTGCTTTCCCTGTTTCGCACTTATCGAGGGATGTTTGGACCTTGTCCGGGCCTGGTGCTTTCCCTGTTTCGCACTGATCGAGGGATGTTTGGACCTTGTCCGGGCCTGGTGCTTTCCCTGTTTCGCACTTATCGAGGGATGTTTGGACCTTGTCCGGGCCTGGTGCTTTCCCTGTTTCGCACTTATCGAGGGATGTATGGACCTTGTCCGGGCCTGGTGCTTTCCCTGTTTCACACTTATCGAGGGATGTATGGACCTTGTCCGGGCCTGGTGCTTTCCCTGTTTCGCACTTATCGAGGGATGTTTGGACCTTGTCCGGGCCTGGTGCTTTCCCTGTTTCGCACTTATCGAGGGATGTTTGGACCTTGTCCGGGCCTGGTGCTTTCCCTGTTTCGCACTTATCGAGGGATGTTTGGACCTTGTCCGGGCCTGGTGCTTTCCCTGTTTCGCACTTATCGAGGGATGTTTGGACCTTGTCCGGGCCTGGTGCTTTCCCTGTTTCGCACTTATCGAGGGATGTTTGGACCTTGTCCGGGCCTGCAGCTTTCCCTGTTTCGCACTTATCGAGGGATGTTTGGACCTTGTCCGGGCCTGGTGCTTTCCCTGTTTCACACTTATCGAGGGATGTATGGACCTTGTCCGGGCCTGGTGCTTTCCCTGTTTCACACTTATCGAGGGATGTTTGGACCTTGTCCGGGCCAGGTGCTTTCCCTGTTTCACACTTATCGAGGGATGTTTGGACCTTGTCCGGGCCTGGTGCTTTCCCTGTTTCGCACTTATCGAGGGATGTTTGGACCTTGTCCGGGCCTGCAGCTTTCCCTGTTTCGCACTTATCGAGGGATGTTTGGACCTTGTCCGGGCCTGGTGCTTTCCCTGTTTCACACTTATCGAGGGATGTATGGACCTTGTCCGGGCCTGGTGCTTTCCCTGTTTCACACTTATCGAGGGATGTATGGACGTTGTCCGGGCCTGGTGCTTTCCCTGTTTCACACTTATCGAGGGATGTTTGGACCTTGTCCGGGCCTGGTGCTTTCCCTGTTTCACACTTATCGAGGGATGTTTGGACCTTGTCCGGGCCTGGTGCTTTCCCTGTTTCACACTTATCGAGGGATGTTTGGACCTTGTCCGGGCCTGGTGCTTTCCCTGTTTCACACTTATCGAGGGATGTTTGGACCTTGTCCGGGCCTGGTGCTTTCCCTGTTTCACACTTATCGAGGGATGTTTGCAACTCTGTCAGAGTGAAATTTGCCGTGAATACCTCTAGGTGGGGGGGTGGGGGGTGGGGGTGGGGGTGGGGTGGGGGGTGGGGGTGGGGTGGGGGGTGGGAGTGGGGGCCGTTACTTTGACTCCCGGCCCCCTCCTTTCTCATCCGGTTTATGGCCCGGATTTGTTCAGTTTCTCTGTCCTTCCTATTTACTTGGGCGAAGTGCTTATTCAGCACACGAGTACGCTTTTCTTCGCCTGCCTTCTTTCCCCATCTGTCTCTAATGGGGCTGGGTTTTTAACTTTCCCCATGCCAGAGAGTGCGTTTACCAGTCGCCAGACCTTTCTACCGTCGAGATCGAGGTTTTCACACGTACCAACCCATTTGGCCTTTTTTGCTTTCTGGACCGCATCTTGGACTTCGGCTGTTAGTTTATTTGTACGCCCTACGAGCTTCGGGCGTCTTCAATTTCGCAGCTTTTTCCGAGCCTTCGATCTCAGCTTCACCAGGCTCTTATTCCAGTAAGGCCTGAATTTCTGTTTTCCATTCGTCCTCGGTATTGATTTTCGTGCGGCGCCGAGGATCGCGCTGCACAGTTTCTCGTAAACCACATTGACGTCGTCCACATCGACGTCTTGTGGTAGTAACAATTTGTGGGTCTCGCCCACATATCAGTCCCAGGTTGCCTTCCGGAACAACCATTGTCACTGCTCGCACCGTGCCTTTATAGTCTTGAGCTCAAACCTCATCAAGATTGGTAAATGGTCACTCTCTATTTCTGCTAAGACTTCCAGACTATGTTGGGACACTAAGTCCGCTGATATTAGAGATAAGTCTGGCCGGGATTCGATGCTATATCCCGAATGCAGTAAAGTAAGGGGGCTCTCCGCACTTTGGAGCCGGATGAGGTTTGTATTGAGGGCAACTTCCTCAATATAGCGACCGGATGGGTTCCGGTCAGCGTAGCCCCAGTCAGGTGATTGGGCATTGAAATCGCCTGCTAAATTGGGTTTCTGTACCAATTGGCAGGAACATCGGGTTCCTGGGCCGGTTGTACACATTTGTGATACCGTAGGACTTATCACATTTGTGGACCTTAATCGTGATGGTATCGGTATTGTTGAGGCACTTTATTTCAAGCACCTCTATTGCAAGGTCGTTACGCACCGCTGTGGCGATCCCTCGACACTTACTGCCACACTTACAGTGATAGAGAGAATAACCTGTAAGGTGGAACGGCTTCCCTTTCAGAGGCGTTTCCTGGAAGAGTGCTACGTCCACATCTCTTTCGTGGAGTATCTTGAGCACTTCCGGTTGATTTGGACGGATGCCACACACATTCAGTTGTAGGACATTAAGAGTACGTGTAAGTTGGCTCTTAGCAGTTATGCATTCACGGTCAGTGTGCGTTAAAATTCGTGCCGGCCTGTCGTTCGTCACCGGCACAAGAGGAGGAGCAGTGACCGACCCTCGAGACGCCCCACTCCGAAGCGACTTTTGGGAGCGGTTTAGAAGGACAACGCCACGTCCTGCGGATGAATTTCTATTGTAAACCATATGAGAGGGGGTTGAACAGATGTCGTCATTCCATTGAGGGTGTAGCGTTGGCGCTACACCCCTTGTCCGGAGGAACTTTCGGACTTCGGCTTGCCGAGCCGGGCTTTGTTAGGTTCTGGGAGGCTGTTCTCCCATCCACCTTACACCAGACCTCTCGCTAAGGTCTAGCACTCCCCCCCCCTGGATTCCTGGGGGGGGGTTCTGGTGATTTTGTTCGACATTGCCAGTTGTCAGGTTTGTTAGTTTCAGGTGTCGTCTGCTCTACTCGTCTACAGGGCCACGTAGAGGCCAAACCTTTCCGGCGGACCATCCAGAGGTCCGGCTCCATTGGAGCGAGCGACTACAGTAACAAAAACTTCAGCTGAGACAATCTAAAGCTATGTGAACGATTGTTCAGCTCAGCTGGTTATAATTGTCAATAAGACCCGCTCATCACTTGAACCAAATAATGTCAATGCACTTATCTGTTTGCTTTGTTGGTTAAAATATGTCATATAAAGAAGACATTCCAGTGTTATTTCGATTTTCGACAAGTACGTTTAATAAATGTTACTTATGACACCATAATTGTCAATTTTTGGCTTTAATCGAAATTAACGATTAATTAATCGGTAATTTTTCAAATGTTAACGATTAAATTTAAATTAATTGTTAACAACCCTATATAAAATAAATGTTAAAAAATTTAAAGAAAGATTTTTGGCATCGCATTTACTCATGTGAATTCTGGTAAACATTTTTCGATTCAAGATTTATAAGGTTACTGACATGTCTAATGAAAGAAATAATGAACAAACCAAGTAAACAAGCCTAGATAAACCGTGAGACGATCCTTCAGTAAAGACTAACTTTAAATATTGCACACAAACTCACAACAACTTTAGAGCATTAATTAATTCATCGCATGCCGCACACAATGACTCATGGTTAGTCCATATTCCAGAAATTTAAATTGGCCCAACAATTAAATAACTATATAATCAGAAGAAAGATGTTCGGTCGATATAGTATTTTCATAAATAAATCATAAGTTCTACGAGTAATTATAACTTTTTAAAATTTAAAGATTTCATATATAAACTTTTTTTAAAGCCTAAAATTTACAGTACCCCAAACTCACTAAGGAAAATAATTATTCTAAAAAATTAAACAAAAAATAGTTGTAGGCATATTCAAAGCTCTATAAAATCTACTTCTTAAAAAGGTATATACTTTACACAAGAAAATAACAAAAGATATGCATGTACGTTCCTTGTACGTTCTTGTTACAACTGAAGCGTTATAAATAAATAATTCACTTTTTAACAATGAAATTCCTGCGGCGCAAATGAACACAAGTTCATGCACAGAATGAATGCAAGTCGACTCAAATGAAATTAAAACATATATATATATATATATATATATATATATATATATATATATATATATATATATATATATATATATATATATATTTATATATATATTTATATATATGTTACAGCCATGGTAGACCGATCGCATCCAAAAGAACCAATCAACTGTCGACCGCTTGTCACGTTTCTATATCTAATCCTATATTTCTCACAACGAGTTGGGTTTCTTGGGTCCGATGAGGCAAGCTGCCGGTGTAAAAATGGGAGAGCTACGGTAAACGACTTTCTGAAATTAGGGAACGATATATCCCCCCCCCCTTTTTCACTTTTGTTTGTTTACAACATCTATAATCGATAATAAACAATCGGCAGTGGCGTCACCTAGCCATATCTGGAGTAGGGTGAGGTATTGCCTGCTACTGATATCCTCATGTTAACCTAAAACTAGAAGAATAGTCGGGTGTGGGGTTATGTCTGAAAGGTTATCCCCCCAGCCAAGCCCCCACTATTTCACTATTTACTCTATCAAATCCCCCCCCCCGCCCTCATTCGTTAACGCTGACTGCAGTACACTGGTTCTCAACAATGCAATCTTCCCGTGCTACTAGAGGCTCTCACAACTCACAGTATGTACCATGAACGTATATATATATATAGCTGGCCAATCAAAGTTTAGAATCATCCACAGACGCCTTCACTAGGTGGCGCTGTAACGAATCCTTCAAACAAATCAAGATGAATATCTATCAATTTAGATCTACATAACAGGATAGATTCTTTAATAAAATACATTAGACTTGAAACGTGAACAATGAATACAATAGAGTGGCTAGTTGATGGGTGGCTAGTTGATAGGTGGCTAGTTGATGGGTGGCTAGTTGATAGGTGGCTAGTTGATGGGTGGCTAGTTGATAGGTGGCTAGTTGATGGGTGGCTAATTGATGGGTGGCTAGTTGATGGGTGGCTAGTTGATAGGTGGCTAGTTGATAGGTGGCTAGTTGATGGGTGGCTAGTTGATAGGTGGCTAGTTGATGGGTGGCTAATTGATGGGTGGCTAATTGATGGGTGGCTAATTGATGGGTGGCTAGTTGATAGGTGGCTAGTTGATGGGTGGCTAGTTGATAGGTGGCTAGTTGATGGGTGGCTAGTTGATAGGTGGCTAGTTGATGGGTGGCTAGTTGATAGGTGGCTAGTTGATGGGTGGCTAATTGATGGGTGGCCAGTTGATGGGTGGCTAATTGATGGGTGGCTAGTTGATGGGTGGCTAATTGATGGGTGGCTAGTTGATGGGTGGCTAGTTGATGGGTGGCTAGTTGATGGGTGGCTAGTTGATAGGTGGCTAGTTGATGGGTGGCTAATTGATGGGTGGCTAATTGATGGGTGGCTAGTTGATGGGTGGCTAGTTGATGGGTGGCTAATTGATGGGTGGCTAGTTGATGGGTGGCTAGTTGATGGGTGGCCAGTTGATGGGTGGCTAGTTGAGGGGGATCACTGACATGAACCTAACTGGCAGATGGCGTGGGAATGGTTCCTAACAACAAAAATATTGCATTGAATAAAAGGTTTCACTTACCAAACATGTCGTCAACAGGTTGGAGTTTGACGTCATAGTCTTCTTAAACCTGGTCTTAGAATACGTGATGTTACAACATGCTGAGATCTCGTGGCCAGGCTCATAAGCTGAGAACCACTGTACTGTCCTTACAGCCCATAACTAGTTGAGAACCACTGTACTGCTGTTGCGGTCCATGACTAGTTGAGAACCACTGGACCGCTGTTACGGTCCATGCCTAGTAGAGTGATTGTGTGATCCGTCAATTAGAACGTGTTCCAATAGTGGACACGGCTTTTATCTGCAGTTCATTCAGGCGACTAGTAGTCGTCACCAGTGCTTCTCACACTGACAAGATACTTGGGGCTCAATAGTAGCGCATATTATGCCCCTTGGAAAATACATACTTCTTTCAGTACATGTAGAAACATTGATACATCTGTGGGTATCGCTAAGTTCTGAATATCACTCCGCTCTCAAGAGATCTGTGGGTATCGCTAAGTTCTGAATATCACTCCGCTCTCAATAGATCTGTGAGTATCGCTAAGTTCTGAAAATCACTCCGCTCTCAAGAGATCTGTGGGTATCGCTTAGTTCTGAATATCACTCCTCTCTCCAGAAATCTCTTCACAGTAATTATCTCATGCAGTACCAAGAGATGCTTGTAATTTTATTACTAGTCTTATATTAACTCGCTTTGTAAGTTTAATCGGACATCCGAACCCACTATTTGTTTATAATTCTTTCACGTGCCAGTTCACGCGTTGACTCCGACCGTTAATATTCACACCCACTACCGTTCCTGCGCCCGGTTTTAAAACCAGGGGAGATAATTCTGTTTCAGTCTGTAATGTCGCGTTTAAACATAATCACTACTTTTAGTTTTTTCTCATATATAAGGGATTTATAGTCAAAAACTTTGTTTTTACATCTATTTATTTCGATTTACGTCTGCTAGAGGTAAAACTCAGCAGTCCGCCTTAGTGACCGGAATAACCCAATGTTGAAATATTTTCGATTTACAGTGAGTGTCGGATAATTGGGATAGGTCGGATAATTGGGATCAGTTCGCTCAAAAGATTCGAATCATTTAGAACGTAACTAATCCCAGGAGATTCTTGGTTAAATCTACTTCTAAATTGATCAAAGGTAAGCTGGCTTTGCACTTTCTGTAAAATGTGTAGACTAAAAAGTAGAAAATAAATATGAATATATAAAAAAGCACTTTTTAAAAACTAGTCTTATATTAGAAATGCACTAAAATGTAGAAAATAAATTTAAAATTTGAAATGTACGGTCAGCAGAGACCTTTAGTTCCAAATGTATGAAAATGTAAAAGTTTAAAATGAGACAGGAACGTTAAATCGTAGGTGAAATCGATTATCTCGTTGTTCGCCATGACTATAAGACTAGGGTGCTTGCTAGCATAGATATTAGACTAAGTTTAAACTGAGCACCCTAGTCTTATAGTCATGGCGAACAAAGAGATAATCGATTTCACCTACAATTTATCGTTCCTGTCTCATTTTAAACTTTTACATTTTCATAAATTTGGAACTAAAGGTCTCTACTGACCGTAAATTTCAATTTATTTTCTACTTTTTAGTGCATTTCTAATATAAGACTAGTTTTTAAAAAGTGTTTTTTAAAAATATTTTTATCATCTTTCCTTCCCTTGTTGAGAGTTTTGCGTCTGACAAAGATATATTTTTACACCATCGAAGACAGGGGTCGGGAAACTTTTTGTCTGAGAGAGCCATAAACACCACATATTTTGAAAATCAATTCCGTAAGAGCCATACATTATGTTTAAAACTAAAAATTCAAGTAAATGTCTGCATTTTGTGCAATTTAAACACAAAACGTACAATTATTATGTCTCTGAATTCTTTTACATAACATTATTATGCTGTTTTTTTTAATTATATGCAATTAAAATGTATAACAAATGAGTCTTAATAAACTTTTTTTAATAAACAATTTTTTTTTCCGAGAGCCAGAAGCAGCCATCAATAAAGCCACATCTGGCTCGCGAGCCATGGTTTCCCGACCCCTGACGTAAGCCATCAAAAATAGAAAGTAATTAATAAGGTTATTTACTAATGAAGAGTGGGTGTTTTTTAATTTAAAAAAAAAGGATTGTCCCCCAATAATTATATAGATCAAAGGAATCTGAAGAAACATTTTTTTATATAATGAACATGTTTCTGCGAGCCATATGCAGCCATCAAAAGAGCCACATATGGCTCGCGAGCCATGGTTTCCCGACCCATGATCTAAGAACTGGTGCCATGACATGGAGATATATTTTTACACCATCCAAGTACTGTTGCCATGACAACGTGTCAACAAAGATTTTCGGCAGGACTGGACACAAACCATGGATAAGCGTATTCATAACACGTCTAGATTTTTAGCAATGCATGCATTCATGAAATACGTCTCCCTCATGAAATTAGGCTCCGTATACATTTCTGAACATTGGATACACATTATAGATCCGACAAGACAAATTTGATGTACAATTATACAGAAAACAAATGGCACTCTCCTATAACACACGCTGCTGTGGTCAAACAATGACTTTAAATGTCATTAACCGCCAAGAACACTAAGAAAACATCTGTGATGACACGGATAGATAACAAAAACAAATTTCATTTTAAAAAAATAATTAAAAATTTTTTAGGGCTGTTAACGATTAATTTAAATTTAATCGTTAACTTTTGAAAAAATTAACGATTAATTAATCGTTAATTTCGATTAAAGCCAAAAATTAAAATGTATGATGTCATAAGTAACACGTATTAAACGTTCTTGTTGAAAATCTAAATAACATTGTCTATTTTATATATCATCTTTTAACCAACTACGCAGAAAGACAAGTGTGTTGACATTATTTGGTTCAAATGATGAGCGGGTCTAATTGACAATATAACCAGCTGAGCTGAACAATCATTCACATGGAACTGAGGTAACTGGTATGCACAAAACGATCTTGACAAGGAATGACATTATCGGATATCGGTGTTCATTAAGTTTCCACCATTGTAGAGGGTTAATGGATTCAAGAATTTTCAGCTCCATTTTGTAACGCAGTAATTCATCAAAAGAGCTTTTGTCATTTTCTGTCTCTGAGTCAGACTCCATTATTGCAATTAGCTTAATACGCTTTTCATTTGGTTTGATAAGCAGGCGAAGTGTTAGAACCATTGTAGGCAAACTTTTTCAACATTTTGAACATTGCCGTCAGTCAATAGTTTAAAACCAAAATGTTCGTGTAATCGTCAGGAAATTTATTATTTATCGGCCGCTTTCATTATTTTTTTTTACTTTTTGACTTCAAATAATTTGTAAGGGATGAGTCGATTAATCGTTAAAAATAATTTAATCGTTAAAAAATGTTAACGATTAATCGAGAAATTAATTCGTTAATTTCCGCAGTCCTATTTTTTTTTAAAATTAATTTTTTTTTGAGTCCATGTAACATTTGTCCTTAAGATTTGACCGCATGTTTGATCGATACCATGATTCATTGCAAGTCGTCTGCTAGACACAAACTCACACAATGATGAGTCTAGGGAAATAATTAATATTCCTACCAGAAATAAATGAGTAGCGTAATGAAATTTGTTTTTAAGAAACTGAACGAATTATTTTTGTATTTTAATGTTTTGTTTTGTTTTTTGTTTTACATTCATTAAGGTGTAATCGTTGTCCAATGTAAAGAACCGTTATTTAAAGGTCATATAAAGGTAAACTGAGCAGTGACCGTGACCAACAGCTGACTCTGACCATCACAAACTCTTGATCCCTGAAAGGGGGGGGGTGGAGTCAGGGCGAGTTTATGAGATCAGACCCCAGATACTTTTTGAAGAGAACCCCTGTTATCTTACAGCTATCATTTTTGGTGTGATGTGGGGTGGGGTGGGGTGCTGTCAAATATCCTGTGCCGTAAAAGTTAAATACTCGGGACAAACAATGGCCGCCGCCCCACACGGCTACTGGACAATGGCTCTATTTTATGGGCCCCTCAATAAACTTCCGGGGAACATTTATAAACAAAAGTTGTCCACTGATGGAGTATCGAACTCGTGGATATGCCGTGGATCAATGTGATGGGTGTGGATCAATCTAGACCACCATGCAACATTGACAGACTGAGTCATTGATTGAATTAACCTGACTTCTGACGCCAATAAAATATCAGATTTTTTCGAGTCACAACAGTTACGTCATCTCAGTCAGCGATGCAAAGAATATTTGATAAATAATTCCAAGGACATGGCTGTTAGAAATAAAACATAACATTAGCGGCGGCGTGGTGCGAGAACTTCCCTCATATTAAACTTACGGGAATTTTTGCTAGCCTACACTGTCTGTTATATTACATTTATAGTATAGTAAATAATTACCCTATGCCTCCCAATTTCTATTAATATTATATTTACTCTAGTCCTCTGTATTATCTGTTATTTTATAGTTACTCTATTCATCTGTACTGTCTGTTATATTATGTTTACTCTATTCATCTGTACTGTCTGTTATATTATGTTTACTCTATTCATCTGTACTGTCTGTTATATTATGTTTACTCTATTCATCTGTACTGTCTGTTATATTATGTTTACTCTATTCATCTGTACTGTCTGTTATATTATGTTTACTCTATTCATCTGTACCGTCTGTTATATTATGTTTACTCTATTCATCTGTACTGTCTGTTATATTATGTTTACTCTATTCATCTGTACTGTCTGTTATATTATGTTTACTCTATTCATCTGTACTGTCTGTTATATTATGTTTACTCTATTCATCTGTACTGTCTGTTATATTATGTTTACTCTATTCATCTGTACTGTCTGTTATATTATGTTTACTCTGATCTTTAATTACATCCATCTTATAACTTTATTATAAGTCGTTTATACGTCAACATTCTTCCATACTCTCTGTGTCTGCGCGCTACAGGGCTTGTCGTTACTTTGAACAATCTATTAATAGAACTTATTTACAACTCTGTCACTTCCGGAGGTGCCGAGGGGACAACTAGTTATTCATTACTGTTACAGCGAATGAGCACATTGAAATTGACTAAAAACTTGTTAAAACCCATAATTTTATAGAATTTTAAAGAAAAGGTTCCATTAAGTGATATTTTATATTATGCGAAATAGAACGCCCTTGCGAGTATGAATTAATGTAAATGTATTAGTGGCTTCACTCTAGATCATTCGAACGTCCGTTCGTGATTTTTATTCATTCATACTATTTAATAGCAATACTAATATCTGTCCGACGCCAAGCAGCAATTTAGAATTACCACGCAGCGAATTTCCTAAAATATTGCACAAAAATTGGATGCTGCACAACTTTGCACACGAGTTTTTGTACGTTGCACATAGACCAAAGAACCCTAGAGGGAACGTTAGACATGACTAGGACTAGCCGTTAACGACTTTAGAACGACCGCTTACACTCATTTTTACACACGTTTAGGCTTATTTCCATTTCTGCGTTTTAATATTTCATTCACCTGCAAAACTAAGTGAAAAGAAATATTTATTGCACAAAAATTGCACCTAGATGATCGTTTTTAGTGAGATTGGTGTATCAAAACACACCGTCATTGCGGATATTTCAGGAAAGTTTGACCTCAGTCCTAAAAATAGCCAAATGACCGAATGGGTTATGGCGTTTTCAGGTCATTAATGACAAGCCATCGAGGGGTAACTTCCGATTAAAAGTGAATTAAACTTTAAAAAAAAACACTGAACATTTTGGTGTCAAGATTATCTAACAGATCGTCCTTTTTGTTTGTTATATTTCTTTATCTGAGGTCAATTATTTTTTACAATGTAATGTGTGGGCATCTTCTATGGCTGTGTATATAGGCTAAAAGCAAAATGCAATCAATATTGTGTTAACTGTTAACATGCTAATACACATCCGAAGAATGTCAAAATTTAAGGGAAAAACCCGACATCTTATGAAAGTTGATGACACATGTATATTACCGGTAATTTGTGAAAAACGGACGATGTAAAAAATAAAAGAGCCATGTTTTTTTTAATACGTTTAAATCGTAATTATTTATGGTGGCCGTCCATAAATGACGTCACGCACCTAACAAAAAAAAGTGGGGGGAGGGGGTCACACATTTGTGACGACGCCTGACGAGGGGGAGGGGTCTAAGAATTGTGACGTCATGTCAAAACACGCAACTTTAAATAAAATTTCCGTTTAAATATTTTATTACTTACAATTTATTTATTGATGTTTTAATGGCTTCACGCCTGTTACGATATAAGATTGCAAGCCTACACTAAATAAATACTTAAATGACCAAAAAAAATGATTTGAAACATGCTCGTTTTCAAATAGAAAAAAAGGTTTTTATGGGGGGGGGGCAAAGCTTTATGACGTAATTTTGGAGGGTTGGTCTAAAGTTTTGTGACGAGGGGGGGGGGAGGGGTGAACAAATCGCGTGACGTTATTTTACTTCGTCATTATTTTTATTATGGATACATATTTATTTTATTAGAGGAAGAGATTCTCCCGAAGTGGTTGAGGTGGATTGGCCATACACTAAGAAAACCTGCTTCCAATACAACAAGGCATGCCCTGAAATGGAACCCCGAGGGTATACGAAAAAGTGGCCGCCCAAGAAACATTTGGCGCCGAGAATTGGAGGCAGACATTAAGAGAATGGGCCATGACTGGAATCATCCATAATTTCCATCATTTCCATCATTTTGAGTTTTGCGTGCCGACGAGTTTTGCGCCAATTGGCCCGTGGTCTCCGACTTCAGCCTGCTGTTTTTCTGGATGTGCTTCCATAGCCTTTGGTCAGCCAAGACCATCTGCAAGGCAGCAGTTGATTTTTTCCCGGTGTTTTCTCTCCTAGATGAATTGCCATCCCTAGCTGACGGCATCATCTGTTGGGGTTTAGAGTTTGAGCTTTTTGCAGTCATTTCCTTGGGTTTATGAAGCATTTTTTTAAAGAGCATCCTTACCACGGGATACCCCACCTCACCCTCCACGACAACAAACCAGTTGGTCCGCTGCCGCTTATTCAATATTCACGGCTAACCTTTATATCTAAAGGTCGTTCTTCTATCCACCGCCTGAGGACGCGCTTGGTAGGAGATGGTAGCTCCCCCAAGCATGACTGGAAGATCCTGGAGAGGCTGGCCCAGGATAGGGATGTCTGGAGGTCTCTCGTAGGTGGCCTATGCCCTTGGAGGAATCGGACATGATCTTCTCACTCCGTCAGCTACAAGAGAAATGTCGGTAGCAACAGAAAGCCCTCTTCGTTGCCTTCATAGATCTAACAAAGGCATTTGACCTGGTCAGCCGCAAGGGTCTGCTACGTATATTGGAAAAAAATAGGATGTCCGCCGCGGCTTCTCTCCATCATCGTCCTTTCACACCAATATGCAAAGCACAGTGCTCTTCGATGGTGCCACCTCAGAACCCTTCCCAGTTTGTAGCGGAGTCAAACAGGGCTGTGTACTGGCTCCAACTCTCTTCGGTATCTTTTTCTCGATGCTACTGCGTCATGCTTTCGAGGACTGCTTCGAGGGCGTAAACATCCGCACCAGGTCGGATGGAAATCTATACAACATTAGCCGCCTCCGTGCGAAGAGAAAAGTGGAAACTGTTTTAATTAGAGAGTTGCTCTTCGCGGATGACGCAGCCCTTACCTCACATTGAGAGATAGGTCTCCAACTTTAGGTCAATACGTTCTCAGAGGCATGCAAGGATTTTGGTCTAACGATAACCCTAAAAAAGACCAACATTATGAGACAAGGAACAGACTGCTTCCCTGCAATTTCCATTGAGGGAAACACCTTGGATGTCGTCGAGGATTTTACCTACCTTGGCAGTAACATTACAAGCACACTCTCCCTGGAAAAGGAAATTGAAACCAGAATCGGCAAGGCTGCATCATTAATGGCTATGCTGAATCAAAGAGTGTGGAACAATGCACAGCTTACTGATAGGACGAAAATCACTGTGTACCAGGCCTGCGTCCTCAGCACACTCCTCTATGGCAGCGAGTGCTGGACGACCTATGCCAAACAAACAAAGCAACTCAACAGCTTCCACTTACGATGCTTGCGCATGATTCTGCACATCAAGTGGCAGGATAAGATCACGAATGTCGAGGTACTCAGAAGGAGTCATATGCTGAGCATGCACTCAATCCTGAGTGAGAGGCGCCTGCGGTGGTTGGGACATGTCCGCAGGATGAGCCCGGAGCTCATTCCAAGAGCCTTGCTTTACGGCGAGCTGGCAACTGGTATGCGGAAGAGAGGACGCCCCTGCTTGCGCTTCAAGGATGTCTGCAAGAAAGACATGACTCTGGCGCAGATTTACCATAAAACGTGGGAGACCATTGCTGTGGAGCGCACCTCCTGGCTGGCAAAAGTGCACGAGGGCATTCAAGTCGCGGAAGCTTCCCTTACAGACAGGAGCGAGGAGAAAAGGGCCAGGAGAAAGGGGAAGGGGGGTAGAGGAGCAGGAGGAAACGCCATTATCCCATGAGGATGGACGGATGCCATAGTATTATTGACTGCCCTACTCCCAAATACAACTGCATACGCCACTGATTGTAGCCTTATACACAATGGACATGTAAACAATGTGGACATGACAATCACGCACATATCACAAGTTATTTTGTTTCACTTTTCTTGATGAAAGTAAAAAGTCTCAGGGTAATCCTGGTGGGACCGGAACCGTCAGGTCACGAGCTGTTGGTCGAGTGCCAATATTAACTGATTTGTGCAGACTCCGTGTCGTCATTTCCATACTGACTTGTGGCTGAGTCGGGATCCATGATGAAGTTCTCCAATAATGTCTTAACTATAATTTCCATATGCAGATTAACTTACCAAATTAATTAGATAGGCTTATAACTTTGTTTACTTTTGACACAGAGCCGGAAAACTGCCAGTACGTTTTCCACTTATTTAAAAGTTGCAAATGTTGGTGATCCTCATGTATAAACACTAAGACGTATAAATAAAGTTTTTTTTCTTCTCAATAATAAAGTCAAATAATTAAGTAGTATGCTCTGTCAATACAAAGTCCCCCGCACACGTCAAGAAAGTTTTTTGTTGTAGAAAATCTAGAAGTAATGTAAGTTGGCAAGTTTATTTTCTATTCGAGTGATGAACAGGGCATGATTTCAAAATGAAACGATTGTGTCACAAGGTAAAAAGTTTGAGATTCCTTGTGTAACTACACAATTTTTAAAGTTTTGACTTCGTATTATATTTGCGTTCACAAATGATCCCTTCACTCTTGAATTGCGTCATTGTTTTCAGTTTACTCGCCATATTTGATGATCATAATTCAAAATGGCGAACTCTGGCGTTTTAATTTCAAAGCTTGTTTCTTTTATTTTCCTGTTGTTTTCAATCGTTTGAAATAATTCTCCATAGGACGAATTGTTAGGATGAAATCATGAAAAAACGTGAGGCAGATGTTCAACGCTACAGACCGAGACTCGCTGATCTGCCCAGGTGCGTAGAGTTTTTGGTTGAAGCGGACAACACTTCCACTGAAAGTAACGAGTTAATTGGTCTCTTTGGTGGCACACCCACTACTTCCCCACAACTATTTGGTGGCACACCCACTACTTCCCCACAACTCTTTGGTGGGACACCCACTACTTCCCCGCAACTATTTGGTGGCACACCCCTTACTCCCCCAGAACTCTTTGGTGGGACACCCTTTACTCCCCCAGAACTCTTTGGTGGGACACCCTTTTTCCCCCCAGAACCAGGACCCCCCAAAATCCCCGTAACCAAATCCATTTCTCCACCACCTGACACACATCGCAGTCAACACCGGGCATCAGTGGCGAGTGAAGCGGATGAAGTGAATCGAAACTTCAGCAACAACCGGAAGGAGATCCAGCGCCGAAGACGTGGACTGCTTTTAAAAGAAAAACGGTTTGATGGAAGTAGTCCCCGTGGTGTAAATATAGATTATTCCGCCCGTTGGGCAGACGTGAACCAAAATGCTGATTTCGGCGACAACCCTAGGTCCAGTTTTGTCATGTCCAGCGACACTCTGCCAGATGACAGTTCTGAGGTGTCCGATGAGAGAACTGTCAGATTTGAGGACGATAGTGTTTCTGAAAGCTCCGCAACTCCACCTGAAACCGAGTTGTCCATAAGGTCGTCGACAACAACTCTAGACAGCTCGACCGATAGTCAAGACACGGTCATAATTCAAGATTCAGGGGATAGTCTAGATACACTCAATGAAAGTCAGGATTTAGACGGAAGTCCAGATTCAGGCGAAAGTCCAGAATCAGGCGGAAGTCCAGAATCAGGCGGAAGTCCAGAATCAGGTGGAAGTCCAGAATCAGGCGGAAGTCCAGATTCTGGCAGAAGTCCAGATTCTGACGGAAGTCCAGATTCTGGCGGAAGTCCAGATTCAGGCGAAAGTCCAGATTCTGGCTCACCTGGGGACTCTCCTGGAAGTTCAAAATCTTCGTCATCAAGTTCAGGGTCGTCGGATACGAAGAAACGAAAGAAGCCGAAAAAGCGAGGAATATTCCGGAAGTTGTGGACATCCTCCCCAGAAGACTACTGGCTGCTGAAGATGCTGATATGGTTCCCGGTGGGCATCGGCCTGTCCGCGCTGCTGTACTTCATGGTGATAGACAAGACGACGATGGAGCTGAAGACGAAGCAGGTCGTTGGGGCGGGGCTCGGGTTTGTCCTGTCACTGACTTTCGCCGCCAGTGTCCAGATGCGTTGCGCCATGACGCTGATTGTCCCCATCATGGTGGGCAAGGCGGGTAGGACGTACATCTCAGCCTTCGCTTTGATTTATTTAATCAACGGTCCAATCACGAACATCATGGACAATGGGAAGGTGAGTGTTGAAATGGAATCGGTGATCAGTGGGCGGGGCTAAAATAAGGGAAGTGGTCAGTGGGCGTGGCTAAAATAAGGGTGGTGGTCACTGGGTGGGGCTAAAATAAGAGTGGTTGTCAATGGGAGGGGTTAAAATAACAGTTTTGGTCAGTTGGGGGACGTGGGGCTAAAATAAGGTGGTGGTCAGTGAGTGGGGCTAAGGTATGTGTAGTCTTCAGCAGGTGGGGCAAAGATACGGGTGTGGTCAATAAGAAAGTGCGATGATCGAAACATAAACATGGAGGCAGGGAAGTCAATAGCCAGGAAATTACTGTTGTGAACCTTGTTAAATAGGATATTAATCATTGGGTGTGACAATCCTAATTGTTGTACGTCTTAGATGAGTATATACTAATTGGATCATTGAATAATGGAATAAAATAATTATTTGATACTTCCTACAATCAAATTTGTGAATTAACCGCAGAAAAATGTAACCATCAAAGCGAAATATGGTCAAATATTCAGCATCATCATTTTGTCAGACTGTAAATTCAACTAATCACACTGTATCATTCAACTAATCACACTGTATCATTCAACTAATCACCCACAACACACACAGGATATCGTTCGTTCGCTAAGCTGTACTTCCGCCTTGCTGGCAAATCACACGAAAACAAAATGGAAGCTGCGCTTACTTCCGGTGGAGACTGCGTTTGGTGATCTCGCCAAGGATGGGTCCCTAATAAAAAGAGTAAATAGACACAGCTGCTGACCTGGTTATCTTTTGTGGGTAATGGGGCAGGTTTCTTAATTTGTTGATTTATAGTAATTCAACTGTGGCGTGATGACAGCATAAACACACAAATAAAAGGGAACATTTAAAAAAAAAGTAAATTTCGGTTCTTGAAAGCATGATCAACATTGCAAATATCATGTGTACTAAACAGGACGAGATAAAATGTAAATCTAGTAATATTTCTTACACAGTGTAAAGCATCAAAATAAAATAAACAACTTTTGTCAGATCCAAGAACACAATCCAAAAAATATCATTTCAAAATTGAATATCATCTTTCTGAAATGTACAACTATCAGTGACGTCATTGTACAGGCGTCTCGTGCCATTGAGCGTGCCTTCCAACCAGTGCGAGACGAGATAGAGGACAAGAATAATGAGAAGAGCAAACTTCAACAAGATATCATCAAGGCACGTAATTTGAACAGACAGGCTATCTCAGACGATGGATCTCTGGAGAGTAAAAAATCTATGGACTCCAAAGGTAACTACAACTACAACATCTTGCAATATTGTCCATAGAACAAGATATTACAAATAATTTAAAATTGTATAACATAATACACGATTTTTCTACTATGAAAGTTTGGTAAGTAAATGTATAAATATGTTTAAATAATAATGTAAACAATTTCTTTGTTTATAAAAAAAATCATATATCTTTATAAATAAAAAATAAAAACATATTTTGTAATGTTTTTGGGTGTAAATTTGGTATATGTTTTGTCTCATTGACGACGACGACGACGACGACCTGCGAGCTAAATAACTTTCTTGTGGCCTTTAAAAAAAGTATATTGTATTTTTATAAATGTGTACTTATAGATATATCATCTTGTGCAGCCTCTTTTATTACAGCTTACATAAATATGGCATGCAATGGTAAACATGTTCTTCACCTGTACTTCCTTTCAATTACAATTATTTATTCGTGTTTATTAATTTATAAAAACCATCATATGATTGACTTAAGGGGCCGTCCATGAATGACGTCACGCAAATTTTGGCTGATTTTACATCCCCCCCCCTCGTCACACCTCGTCACAAAAACTTAGACCCCTTCTTCAATATGACGTCACAAAGCTCACTCACAAAAGCCGTATTTTCTACTTGAAAAAAAACATGTTTCAAATCAATTTTTTTGTCATTTAAATATGTTTTTTAGTGTAAGGTTGCACTCTAATATTGTATCACGCATGAAACCATGTAAAGTGTCATTAAATAAAGTGTCGGAAATCATATATTTAAGTGGAACTTTTATTTAAAGTTGCGCGTTTTGATTTGACGTCAAAAGTGTGACCCCCCTCCCCCAGATGCGTAACGTCATTTATTGACAGCCCCTGAAAGGGCGGCAAATTGGAGACCTCCCCCATCGGTAAAAGTTCTGGCTACGCCACTGGACTCGCAGTACATAATTTTTAGAAAAGTATATAATTTAAAAAATTACGAAATAAAAATAAAATACGATTTAATCTTTTAATAAAGATTGTGCTTTGGTGATGGAGAAGTCTAATTTAAGAGAGAAGAGAAAGTTCGTCTTGTGAAGAAGATCGAACCATTTATTCAGTGTTAGAAATATTAATATATTTATCCTGTAGTTTGTCTTTTGGTGTTGCTATTGTTGCCACTGTTTAAAACTATTACATAAAACTATTACATAAAACTATTACATAAAACTATTCCATAAAACTATTACATAAAACTATTACATAAAACTATTCCATAAAACGTTTCCCTATATTGCAACCCAAACTTCTATTTAGAGATAATATCTGAATGTCTGTCTGAAATACTTGCCACTACTAGAGGCTTGTATGTTACTTGCCACTACTAGAGGCTTGTAGTCTTACTTGCCACTACTAGAGGCTTGTAGTCTTACTTGCCACTACTAGAGGCTTTTAGTCTTACTTGCCACTACTAGAGGCTTGTAGTCTTACTTGCCACTACTAGAGGCTTGTAGTCTTACTTGCCACTACTAGAGGCTTGTAGTCTTACTTGCCACTACTAGAGGCTTGTAGTCTTACTTGCCACTACTAGAGGCTTGTAGTCTTACTTGCCACTACTAGAGGCTTGTAGTCTTCATACTTGCCACTACTAGAGGCTTGTAGTCTTACTTGCCACTACTAGAGGCTTGTAGTGTTACTTGCCACTACTAGAGGCTTGTAGTCTTACTTGCCACTACTAGAGGCGTGTAGTCTTACTTGCCACTACTAGAGGCTTGTAGTCTTACTTGCCACTACTAGAGGCTTGTAGTCTTACTTGCCACTACTAGAGGCTTGTAGTGTTACTTGCCACTACTAGAGGCTTGTAGTCTTACTTGCCACTACTAGAGGCGTGTAGTCTTACTTGCCACTACTAGAGGCTTGTAGTCTTACTTGCCACTACTAGAGGCTTGTAGTCTTACTTGCCACTACTAGAGGCTTGTAGTCTTACTTGCCACTACTAGAGGCTTGTAGTCTTACTTGCCACTACTAGAGGCTTGTAGTCTTACTTGCCACTACTAGAGGCTTGTAGTCTTACTTGCCACTACTAGAGGCTTGTAGTCTTACTTGCCACTACTAGAGGCTTGTAGTCTTACTTGCCACTACTAGAGGCTTGTAGTCTTACTTGCCACTACTAGAGGCTTGTAGTCTTACTTGCCACTACTAGAGGCTTGTAGTCTTACTTGCCACTACTAGAGGCTTGTAGTCTTACTTGCCACTACTAGAGGCTTGTAGTCTTACTTGCCACCACTAGAGGCGTGTAGTCTTACTTGCCACTACTAGAGGCTTGTAGTCTTACTTGCCACCACTAGAGGCTTGTAGTCTTACTTGCCACTACTAGAGGCTTGTAGTCTTACTTGCCACTACTAGAGGCTTGTAGTCTTACTTGCCACCACTAGAGGCGTGTAGTCTTACTTGCCACTACTAGAGGCTTGTAGTCTTACTTGCCACTACTAGAGGCTTGTAGTCTTACTTGCCACTACTAGAGGCTTGTAGTCTTACTTGCCACTACTAGAGGCTTGTAGTCTTACTTGCCACTACTAGAGGCTTGTAGTCTTACTTGCCACCACTAGAGGCTTGTAGTCTTACTTGCCACTACTAGAGGCTTGTAGTCTTACTTGCCACCACTAGAGGCGTGTAGTCTTACTTGCCACTACTAGAGGCGTGTAGTCTTACTTGCCACTACTAGAGGCTTGTAGTCTTACTTGCCACCACTAGAGGCGTGTAGTCTTACTTGCTCCTAATAGAGGCTTGTAGTCTTACTTGCCACTACTAGAGGCTTGTAGTCTTACTTGCCACCACTAGAGGCGTGTAGTCTTACTTGCTCCTAATAGAGGCGTGTAGTCTTACTTGCCACTACTAGAGGCTTGTAGTCTTACTTGCCACCACTAGAGGCGTGTAGTCTTACTTGCTCCTAATAGAGGCGTGTAGTCTTACTTGCCACTACTAGAGGCTTGTAGTCTTACTTGCCACCACTAGAGGCGTGTAGTCTTACTTGCTCCTAATAGAGGCTTGTAGTCTTACTTGCCACTACTAGAGGCTTGTAGTCTTACTTGCCACCACTAGAGGCGTGTAGTCTTACTTGCTCCTAATAGAGGCTTGTAGTCTTACTTGCCACTTCTAGATGAACGTTGATATATTACAGGAAAGGCTGTGGAGAAGGACTGGGAAAAGAAAATGGATCTTAGATGTGAGGAGACATTTAGCAAAGGTAAACGACGAATGGCACCAGTTAAATACATTACGATAATTGGTTTAGAAAGTAAGATGGCGTGGTGTAAGTGTTTGAGTTGGAATGAGCCAACAGTTGAAGGAAATGGAAGATAATAATGTGACACTGCTGAGTAGCTCTGATGTCATTGTTAAACTCTTGACACATGACACTTGACACGAGGTCTGAAATAATTTTGTTTTAAGTTTCAAATAGTAACTAAATCAACATAACACAATATTACACATGCACGCACGCACACGTATTTAAAGAGATAGTGATAGCAGAAGTGGGAGGGAGGGAGTGATAGAGAGCTCGCGAGACAGTGATTAACAGAGAGAGGGGGAGGGAGAGAGCACACGAGAGACAGTGATTGACAGAGAGAGAGGGGGGAGGGAGGGAAACAGCGCACGAGAGACAGTGATTGACAGAGAGAGAGAGAGGGAGGGAGGGAGAGAGCACACGAGAGACATTGATTGACAGAGAGAGAGGGAGGGAGGGAGAGAGCACACGAGAGACAGTGATTGACAGAGAGAGAGAGGGAGGGAGGGAGAGAGCACACGAGAGACAGTGATTGACAGAGAGAGAGAGAGGGAGGGAGGAAGGGAGGGAGGGAGGGAGAGAGCGCACGAGAGACAGTGAGTGACAGAGAGAGAGAGGGAGGGAGGGAGAGAGCGCGAGAGAGAAAGTGAGAGAGCAACAGAAATGGAAGGAGGGTGATAAAGCGCGAGAGAAATTCAAAGAGAGGGATATTTGAAAATATTCAATATCACTTGAATGGATCCAACAACAACAATTTGTGTCATACAGGTGTGGTTCGCTGCGTTGAGAAACTGGGATCACTGTTTGACAAGTGTTATGACATTATGTGGATCATTGCTTACTTGCTGTGCTGGCCACTAAAGGTCTGACATTGATCAACGTTTTTTTTGTTTTTAAAAGAAGATTTCTTCACAATCTCTCTGTAATCTACACGTTGTCTTTGTTATTTAACTCCGAAAGAATAGTAACATACAGAGATTTAAAAATAGTCACTATTTACGTTGTACTTTTTAAATATGAATTCACGCGGCATTTGCACGCTCTAAAAGTTAAAAGTGTTGTTTACAAAATGAGCTGTCATTATTTTTCTAAAAATAATCTTCTTTCTTAAATTATACTTATCAAATTTTATAATGATTATTTGACACCAATACAAGACATTTACATTTATGCAAATACATTTGTCTGAAATTATTTTTGTCATTGTTTGAGTTCACTGCGGAGAGAGAAAAGAGAGCAAGACATCTATTTAATTACAATGTAATGTATTAATTTGATTCCTAACTGAGAAAGAAGTCCGTTATTTCTTTATAACTCACCATTTGGTTTAAAGAGCATCCATCGACGTTGTATACGTCCCAATCAAATTGTCTGCCCTTGCCCCCAGCATTTCATCAACACTCTATTCGACTGTTCACTAGTGTCCACTATCCCAGTGTCCAGCACTGAGCACCAAGTTGATTGCAGACTTCACTTACTCCTCAGATAAGTGCCTTCTGTAACCTGGTCACTCTGATACCTGGGGCATTCGGAATGAACTGTCAATCTATGAAAGTGGTCAACCCTGGATTTGGCGAAACGTTCGTGGCAGCAAGGGCGGTCATCGATGACATGGATCAGGGCATGGATGTAATAAAATAATCCTAGTTGATTCCCCCTTTTCTCATTTGGTTAATCCTTTTCTTATCCCCCGCACTCCCCCCTCCCACTCACTCTGCTATACAACTGACCAGTAACACAGTTGTTCCCAACCTAGGGACCTAAATAAGTTTAATTTCTCTCCTCTATCAGTTCAAGCAATGTCCTCCATTTTGTTTTTAAGTACATTTCTCCATGACAAATTCCATCCCCCCCCACACCATCACATTAACATTACGTCGTACACCCCCCTCCCCGCCCACCAGGTGAAGATGCAGTATAAAATGGTGGGAGATGCCAGCGCTGTGGACTACACCCCTGTCGAGGAGATGAGACAGGCCACCATTCATGAGGTCAACCAGAAGGTGGACATGTTCTCGTATCTCTTCTCCATCGTGGCGCACATCCTGACCTTCACCTTCTTGATCATGTTCAAAAGTGCTTACACTTATAACAAGTGAGTCGAGTACACACGCAATACACAGATAAATACTAGCAAAATACCCGCGCTCCCAGCGGAAAAGTAGGATTCAGTTAGCGTTGGGATATACTTGTCAATATTTCTCAAGGTTGAGAATAATCAAATTGGGAATAAAATGGCATTAAGGTCTCCGGGCTAAAACGGTGCAAGATGTGAAGTTCATAGGCCTGCAAATTTAATGCTGGATCTTGATGGATTTATGTCAACATTTTTAAAAATTAAATGGGGAATAAAGTTTCGAAAGTTTACGAAAAAATGAGTGGACATTGGGAGTTTAATACCCTACAGAATTTTAATATGGTCAAATGTTATATATTATTGTGGTCAAGATCCAATCAAATGTTATATATTATTGTGGTCAAGATCCAATCAAATGTTATATATTATTGTGGTCAAGATCCAATCAAATGTTATATATTATTGTGGTCAAGATCCAATCAAATGTTATATATTATTGTGGTCAAGATCCAATCAAATGTTATATATTATTGTGGTCAAGATCCAATCAAATGTTATATATTATTGTGGTCAAGATCCAATCAAATGTTATATATTATTGTGGTCAAGATCCAATCAAATGTTATATATTATTGTGGTCAAGATCCAATCAAATGTTATATATTATTGTGGTCAAGATCCAATCAAATGTTATATATTATTGTGGTCAAGATCCAATCAAATGTTATATATTATTGTGGTCAAGATCCAATCAAATGTTATATATTATTGTGGTCAAGATCCAATCAAATGTTATATATTATTGTGGTCAAGATCCAATCAAATGTTATATATTATTGTGGTCAAGATCCAATCAAATGTTATATATTATTGTGGTCAAGATCCAATCAAATTTTATATATTATTGTGGTCAAGATCCAATCAAATGTTATATATTATTTTGGTCAAGATCCATACATTTACCCAGTAGCCACTGTTTAAAATACATTTTACATAACCCTTATTTTTAAAAAAAATGACATTTTGGGCCCCCGGCCCATAATAAGTTGTATTTTAAAAAGTTTATGTCAGGAACTTTTGTAGTAATATACTCAACAACTTTGTAAAGTATTATGGCGATCGGATGAATACAATAGTACTAATACAGCTTACATAATTTTTAAAATAGCATTAAGCTCTCCCCCCCCCCGCCCCCGGCCCAAACTGTGTAAGAAGTAAAGTTCAATACACCTATTGATTTTAATCTGGATCATGATGTACATGTATATATTTGTCAACATTGGTCAAATCGCGTAAAATGGAATGGGGAATAAATAATTAAATTCTAACGAAAAAAAGAAGATTTTGGGCGTGCTCTGGGCTCTGGCTCTAATGAGTAGTAATATACATTTTCTTTTTGCCAATTATCATCAAGAGAGTGAACTCAGCAACTTCCCAATGTTACATGCTTTCATATACACAGGAAGTTGGAGCATTAGTGATGAGTCAGTGATTGAGTGAGTCAGGGCTTTACCTTTTATTAGTATAGATTAAAGTGCATAACACGTGAGACCACTGTACACACATATATTAACAAGTTTTAAATAGACACTATTCACTATTGGTCTCATTGACAATATGCCATATTCATCAGAAACCCAAATCCCTACAGATTATATCCACTATCGACCTATTTCACCGCAGGTCCAATCACTCTAGTCACAATTCACCTGTCATCTAACGTCTGTAACCACGCCTACTAAAACTCCAGCTGTTTGATATAGATGATTTATAATTTATGTCAATACAAATGACGTACTATTAGGTTGTAGGTAGCTGTGGGGGTGGCGCCAATGAATTGACAAGTAGACGTCTGGCTATCACAATGTCATGGACTGCTGTGGTGAAGTGATGATCATTTCAAATTTCAACAATCTATGTCACATATTAAATATGTTTGAAATGTTTCCTTCCACAGCTTTGTATGTCCATTGCTTGAACTGTTAATATGAACATTTATTTTACCTCTAGAAAATACCTGACAGAGCTAAGTTTTGACAACATCTACATCACGCCGTACTTTCGTCATATTGATGCACGGAGGAAGGCACAAGGGAAGAAAACTCTGCTGCCGTTAAAAAAGTTTGAATCCAAAGAATACACAAGTATCAGTAAACTAAGTGAGTAGTTGTACACACGTATCAGTAAACTAAGTGAGTAGTGTGCACACGTATCAGTAAACTAAGTGAGTAGTTGTACACACGTATCAGTAAACTAAGTGAGTAGTTGTACACACGTATTAGTAAACTAAGTGAGTAGTGTACACACGTATTAGTAAACTAAGTGAGTAGTTGTACACACGTATTAGTAAACTAAGTGAGTAGTGTACACACGTATTAGTAAACTAAGTGAGTAGTTGTACACACGTATTAGTAAACTAAGTGAGTAGTTGTACACACGTATCAGTAAACTAAGTGAGTAGTGTACACACGTATTAGTAAACTAAGTGAGTAGTGTACACACGTATCAGTAAACTAAGTGAGTAGTTGTACACACGTATCAGTAAACTAAGTGAGTAGTTGTACACACGTATCAGTAAACTAAGTGAGTAGTTGTACACACGTATCAGTAAACTAAGTGAGTAGTTGTACACACGTATTAGTAAACTAAGTGAGTAGTGTACACACGTATTAGTAAACTAAGTGAGTAGTGTACACAAGTATCAGTAAACTAAGTGAATAGTTGTACACACGTATCAGTAAACTAAGTGAATAGTTGTACACACGTATCAGTAAACTAAGTGAATAGTTGTACACACGTATCAGTAAACTAAGTGAATAGTTGTACACACGTATCAGTAAACTAAGTGAGTAGTTGTACACACGTATCAGTAAACTAAGTGAATAGTTGTACACACGTATCAGTAAACTAAGTGAGTAGTTGTACACACGTATCAGTAAACTAAGTGAATAGTTGTACACACGTATCAGTAAACTAAGTGAGTAGTTGTACACACGTATCAGTAAACCAAGTGAGTAGTTGCGTACACAAGTATAGGTAAAGTAAGTGGCACTTCATCCTTTCATGGACATCACATTAAGACTATAAGTCCCTGCCACTTCAATATTGTTGTATATATTATATATACAATTAGAATATATAATACTTGTATATGCAAAACAAAATGAAGGTAATTTCAAGAGGTTTTGCATTTAAAAAATAATTTAAAAGGCAAAGCGACCTGTTTTTAAATCCCTTATATTAACTTCCGTATCTCTCTGTCTGTCATTCGTCGTCGGGCGGGCGGAAAAATAAAAGTCAAAATTGACCCATTTCCCGTAATGCCATCGAGCTGAAATTTGGCACATAGACTCGTGTCACCTAACAATGCATAGCATCAAAATTTCAGATCGATGGAACGTACCGTAATTAAATTAATGCATTTTAGTTTATCTCTATACAACGTATGTAATTCAATTTCACAGTTTGTTATTGGGTTTTTTTCACGTGACAGTTCAGTTCACGCGTTGACGCCATCCGTCGATGTACCGGTGTGCTTTTGTTTACATTTTACGTTTCCCGCTGAGCGCGGTCCAGCGATCGGTGACAATACCTTTACCCTCTCCCACCCGCCCCCCGGGGTTATAAAGCAAAGGGGAGTTAAGACAGATTCAATCTGTAAATGTTTGTCGCGTTTGAACATAATCAATACTTTAAGTTATGTCTCATATATAAGAGGTTTATAGTCAAAAACTTTGTTTTTACGGGTTTGTTTTTATTAAATCACTTATACTAACTTCACCGCCGTCTCTCTCTGTCTCTCTCTCTGTCTGTCGTTCGTCGTCGGGCGAGCGGAAAAACAAAAGTAAAAGATGACCCATTTCCCGTGACGCCATCAAGCTGACATTTGACACATGGACTCGTGTCACCTAACAATGCATCGTATCAAAATTTCAGATTGATCGAACCTACCGTAATTAAATTAATGCATTTTTAGTTTATCTATATAAAACTATATGTAGAAGTCGCTATTGTTTACATTTTATGGGTCACTTGACCTCACGCCAGCCATCGGTGAACACATCTCGTGTTTTAACCAGGTGGAATTGACTCAGTTTCAGGCTGTAAATGTTTGTCGCGTAGGAACATAATCAATAATGTTAGTTATGTCTCATACATAAGGGATTTATAGTCAAAAACTTTGTTTTTACGGGTTTGTTTTATTAAATCCCTTATATTAACTTCACCGCCGTCTCTGTATCTCTGTCTTGGGCTCGCGTTCGGGAGGGCGGAAAAACAAAAGTAAAAAATGGCCCACTTCCCGTGTTGTCATCAAGCTGAAATTCGGCACATAGGCTCGTGTCACATAACAATGCATCGTATCAAAATTTCAGATCGATCGAACGTGCAGTTATTAAATTAATGCATTTTTAGTTTATCTATATAAACTATATGTAGCGGTCGCTGTTGTTTTACA
>CALYLW010001352.1:140000-149120 GCA_944989445.1 Ampullaceana balthica | reverse complement strand
GGCAGACAAAAATTGCAAAGAAGATACAAGAATATAATTAGAATTTGCCCTCACGCTTGTCTTTTGGGAAGAAGTGTTAAATTTTCTCAGATTCAGTCAAGCTCTACAAAAGGAGCACGTGAACTTGAAAACGTGTGCTGATTTGTATTCTTCACTAGCAGATCACTTGCATGAAAGACAGTGGTCATTGATGGTGATGCCCCTGAGGTATCTCTGAAAGCCAGAGACAAATTTCGTATATTTGTTTTTTACGCCATTGTTGACAAGCTTGAGACAGAGATGGGTAGATGAGGATAGGTATATAATGATATAGCAGTTAGATTTTCTTGTCTGGTCGATGTACCACAAACACCTCAGTGTTATATAGGACTAATAAATGCTTATCCTGAAGAACTGAACAATAATTTATATACTAAACTACAAAAGTTACACTCATATATTCGCCACAAGTTTCGTGCATCAAAATCTGAAAACAACACGTTGAGTCATGCAGAATTATACAAAGTAATAGAGACAACATCCAACTGCCTCAATGAGTCTCTGCAAGGCAAAGGAACAACAATTTGCCTCATGCACAGAAGAGTACAGGATTTCTGTGACAAATGTCGTCTGTTACAAAGTCATATCCAACAGCTCAATCTATATCGTTTCCCGCAACTCACCGCTCTAATCGAGAGCCATGTAAATAAGAAAAAATGACATTCTGGCTACGGTCTTTTCCAAGCGTCCTCGAAGCACTGTTGTTGGAATTCGCAGAACGTTTTCAGTCACTAAAAAATGTGTTTGCCTAAAATACATCATGATTATGTCATTATTATCTCGCGTTCACTATTAAGAGAGGTAAATTTTTTATTTTGATAGTGACCGTTTTGTTTTGCAGTGAATAAAATTTTTTGCGACCGTTGCATAAGTATTTTTTTTCTTTATGCGGCCGACAATAGCCCAAACGTTGCGCACCCCTGATCTACTGTATGGCCGTCAGTCCCAGCTTGATGACCTCATCAAACAGATCCCCAAATACTTGGAACCTGTACACATTCGGAGATTTTAATAAATTTGTTAAATCCTGATGTTTATTCCCATCACATTTCAGTAGTATGCCTTACAAGTGAGAGGATACATGAAGGGTTGTATGTACACAACAAACATTTCAGTAGTATGCCTTACAAGTCAGAGGATACATGAAGGGTGTATGTACACAACAAACTTTTTACGTTTCAAATACAAACTTCCAAGAAACTAATTATGTGTGCTACTTTTTCAATTCCCAGTGCATCCACTACCGGATGACATTAATTGGAAGCTTGTGAATAACAATGAACTCACTGTTTTGACATCCAAGCGCTATGCTCAAAAGAAAGTTCTGGAATCCCAGTTTTTGACTTGAAGAAATTAATGTGTTTTCTAAACTGAGCAATTGCATCCATGGGAGCATTGTGTTGAAATGAAAGCCTGCATATCTAAATTTTGAGTTTTCAACAAGTTGTAACCATGAGACAGAAAGGAACAAAAAATTAATTATAATAGTTGACTACCACCCCCCGCCCCCCCAAAAAAAAACACTGATACTTTCAATGGATTTCAGACCACGTTTTGAAACTGCAGAAATTTTTTTATGTTGCATACATTTTTAAAAATAACTATCCATTTTGTCAATATTGAGAAATCTAATATGGTAGCTTTTTTGTGTGCATATTTTCTATTCAAATCAATATTTCAGTGTTCTTAAACTAAAATAAAATCAACACACTAAGAGGAGACTGCAAAGTATTTCCTTTCAAGGAAATAAAAACAATTGAATTAATAATGCAATACATGTAATTCACTTTGCAAGCACCTAAGTACCTTGTAGTTAATAAAGCCAGCAACAGTTTTAATTTCCAACATGTTTGTGTCATGCATCCTTAGGTCCAGTATGTAACCATAGGCTTGTTTGTAGTGTCTACACAATTATAGGGGAAATTGTTTAAATAGCTTTAATGGGGTCAATGATAATTTGATACTCATTCATTAGTTTCCAATAATATTCTAAGGAATTTAGAATGTCTTAAAAATAACAGCTTAAATGTCTGGTAAAATGATTTTTTAAAGACTACTAACTTGATAGCAGTATGGGAATTTTGCTTCAACTCATTCATTAATTTCCAATAATAGTCTAAGGAATTTAGAATGTCTTAAAAATAACAGTTGGAATGTCTGGTAAAGTGATTTTAAAAAGACTACTAACTTGACAGCCGCGTGGGAATCTTGCTTCAACTCATTGAAAAAAGCACTTTTAAACTGATGCCTCACAAACAACAGCTGAAAAAAATAATGTTTTTTTGTGTTTCAAGTTTCATAAGTCAAAAGAAAACAACTTGCTTTTATTTGCATTTACATACACTTAAATAAATTTTTAACAAAAATGACAAAATTGTAACTCTTTCTTTTTATATGTAACTCTTTAGTAGGCGTTCTCACAATACAGAATCTTGTGCACAATAATCCACTGAAGAACTTGTTTCAACAAAACAACTTTAATATGTATATTTTGTACAAATAAATATCATTTGAGGTTATACAACGTGGAAATCTTGAGGCACACACACATTCCGTCCTTTCACTACGGAACTCCACTGACAACTGCTCGCCCAACCCTTTCAACCAATAGGAAGGCTCCTTTCTTCCCGCGCCCACCATTCACGTGACCTCTTCGTCACAAATCATGCCAATCACACGTGACAAAAATCAACACTTGTTATCTCCGAACTACTGATGTGTTGTTTTATTTAAGAAATCTTTGTGAGACTTCACTTTCCTGGCTTCTTGTGCTTGCTCATAGAAGGCATTCTCCAACCTGAAATCATCATCATCAACATCATCATCAACATTATCATCATCATCATCATCAACATCATCTTCATCAACATCATCATCATCATCATCATTTTATTTTCTACTTTTTAGTATCAACATTTTTTAAAAATTGATTTTTTGACCTTATCAATTCAATTTAATTAGTTAAACTTCTTTATCAATAACTTAAATGTGATAGTGGTAAAAAGAAAGATTATTCATTACAAATTTATGTATAATACAAAAAAAACACATTTTCCTTAACTGAAAATTGAACCTCGTACGCCCATGTCGGCAATCGATCACCCTTATATTTCGGCCAGCAAGACTTGATTTTGAAAGTACTTTTTAAAGTTATAATAATTGTATCCCTCTAGGGCGAATTGAGGCATGGTTCATTGACGCGAGTGATTATATTTTATATAGACACAAACTAAAAGTTCATTAATTTAATTACGGTACATTCGATCGATCTGAAATTTTGATACAATGCATTGTCATCCACGATCTATATGTGGCAAAATTTTAAGATCTCTAGGATCATCAGAAGTGGTTTAATTTTACGTTACAAGATTTGAAGGAAGGATGGATGGATGGATACAACATACAAACAGTGTGACTTAAATAAAAGCGTGTAATAAAATTGAACTATTCAGTTGGACACGCCTTGTTGGACACGCCTTTGATTAGCATGTTGGTATGAAGCCCTGCAATATTAATTTCGTGTTGACGTCTAGTCTAGCCCTCCTCTTGAGAACCCCCACAGTTTTGAGAGTCCATCAATTGTGGGGAGCCCTCAATTCCATTCTTGAGAGTCCTTCCGTGTACTTGAACAAAGAAATGACTCTTAAAACACCCCCCCCCCAAGTCCTGTTGCCAGCATTGATCCCTTGAGTTGTGATTTAAAACACTTAAACTTTCATGTCAGTGTCCGACTTACGTTCACCATTATTGTCCGGTGAGTTGGAGGATTGGTGGAATGTGGCGTGGGATTAGGTAGAGAGTAGACTGGGATAGTTTTTAGTTTGACCTGATGTGGGGGTGGAGGGGTCGGGATGTGGGGGGAGGGGGGCAGTCAGAGCCCATCGATCTTTGGACGTCTTTTCGCCAAGACCTGACGGGGGGGGGGCAAGAGGTCAGCTTAGGTAGAAAAGTAAGTCTGCAGCTGGATAAGTAGATAAGTAGGTCGATAGGTAGGTTGGTAGATAGGTAGGTAGGTAGGTGGCAAAGTGGGTATGTAGATATGTATGTATGTACGTAGGTAGATAAGTAGGTATGTAGACGGTTTGGTTGGTGTTGAATAGTAACTCAATATACTTTTGAGAACTGTTACTATTAGAATTTTAGAACCATTGGGGGATAGGGGTTCAGACGCTGACCTTGAGTGGACAAAGATTTTGGAATAATCTGATGGGTCATGGAAAATTTATTAGGACGCTACAACTACTTAAGTCACATGTGATCACGTGTCAGGTGCCTGATGACGCCTGAATGTATGCATGCGAGCACGTGCAAAGGAATTGGTACATGAGGGCTGACCAATCAAATTAAGAGTTGCACGCTGACCCATGCCACCCAGTTGAATAGCCAATAGTAACGGTTAGGAATCTAGGACAGCGGGTCACCACCCACGCGGTGAGCAGCCCAATATATACCCCAGCAAAACCCTAAGGCGTCCTCTCTCTCTCAGAAGATCACAGTCACAGACCACCATAAGATTGAGTTCTGAGGTGTTAGACTGTTTGATTAGAGGAGCCTAGCTGAGAAGTTTGTTCCCAGCTAGTAGGTCATAGCGGAGAATAGCGGTTAGGCAAGCTAACCTATAGCAGACCAGACAGGAGACGTGCTGCTTTTGAAGAAGGGACAAGGCGACCCCATCTCTAAACGTGAGAACCACTGTGGAAGACGCTCATCCCTGTGAGCAGACCAAGCAGACTGTCAATCATTCCACATAGCTGAGTCTTGACCCCGGACTGACCTCCGGGAAAAGAATTGCCCAACCAAATTGGGAGACGCTACGCCTGACTGCGGAGCAGATAGAGGCAGTGACGTAGAAGTAACAGTCACTCATCCATTGGCCACACCCGTTTGACCAGAGGGGAGTTGGGTCAAACGCGAATCATTGTTAGATTCAGTCGTTTGTCTTATGTAGTGTATTGTCCAACCATATATGTTGCTAAATATATTCTATTTCGTATTTATATATATATATATATTTATTTAATGTATTAAATATTATCTCTTTTGTATAAAGAGGTGTTGTGCGTCATTATTTGTATGTGTTTAGATATAGTAGTATTTATACGTAGTTGTGTAGTTCTAACTTGTACTTACGTATTGTAGTACTGGGGGCTGGAGCCAAATGATTAATATTACTCCTAGACAATAGAGCCAAAATACTTAACAGTTGGTAGATATGTAGGTATTGAAAGTAAGTATATATGCGTTTTGTTTTGCGTATATATATTTTTTAAAGCAAAGCGTGGGATCACAGCTTCTGGCTTGTGTAAGACGCTATATACAGTAGTTCTCAAACTATTTGTATTATTATTGTTGCTATATCATCAGTACAGCATCAATTATCCGAAACGCCGCTTGCCGGAAATATGTCGCTCTATTTTTAAGTATATAACGTTATACGTAGTTCGTGGTACAGCGATCTGCCAATATGTTAGATGATAAGTACAGAAGAGAAGAACCCTGCATTTCAGGGCCATCATAACAACATGGTTGGGAGGGGGGTGACGGCACCCTCTCTAACACAAGTGACGGAAGCCTTGTCATAACCTTATAAGGGCTAAGGACCCATCCACCAAAGAAAACATAACTAAATTAGAACAAATTAAAAAAAATGGCTGCAAGATGCATTACTGGAAATTTTAAAAACTGACAAGAGTAACAGCTTTAGTTAAATCATTAAACTTAGAAACGCTACATAGGATAGAAGAACAAATAATTAGGTAGTAATAATACATAAGACAATTAATTATGGAGATAAAACACAAAGATAATCTAATACAACACTCTGATGGACATAGAGATAAAAACAATTTTCTTATTCCGTATGCAAGAACAGACACATACGAATCCTTCTTCCCGTCTGGCTTTCGGGTGTGGAAAGGGTTGCCTGAACAAGCCAGGAAAACCGACGCACTATCAATATTTAAAAATCGGTACTTGTCGGTTAACTCACCGGAAAAAAATTGTTAATAAATTTTATCAATTCGATCACTTTTTAAGCTCCGTACAACATCTTGAAACTGCTTTCGACATATTACTTGTAATATTACCTTCGCGAGGTGTGTGCAGACTATGCACTCTTAGCCAATCCTCTTATTCTTGGCGGACGATATACAACCGTACTGAGCTGATGAAAGCCTTTTTTTTTCATGTAGAAAAACTGCAGTTGGTCGCGTTTGACCACAGCAACAGGTTTTTTATTGGCGTTTGTCGGGAGACTGGCGACTGTTTTATGTTTACCCTTCCGGGTAGAATCCGGTTATGCCCATTATGAAAGCCAATGTATGGGACAACATCATGTCTGATCAACTGCGCACGTACAATGCAGTTGGTAAAGTTCTTTGTAAGTCAGTGAGTTGATATGTAAGTCAGTGAGTTGATATGTAAGTCAGTGAGTTGATATGTAAGTCAGTGAGTTGATATGTAAGTCAGTGAGTTGATATGTAGGTCAGTTGATGGATATGTAAGTCAGTGAGTTGATATGTAAGTCAGTGAATTGATATGTAAGTCAGTGAGTTGATATGTAGGTCAGTGAGTTGATATGTAAGTCAGTGAGTTGATATGTAGGTCAGTGAGTTGATATGTAAGTCAGTGAGTTGATATGTAAGTCAGTGAGTTGATATGTAGCTCAGTGGTTTGATATGTAGGTCAGTGAGTTTATATATAGGTCAGTGAGTTGATATGTAGGTCAGTGAGTTGATATGTAGGTCAGTTAGTTGATATGTAGGTCAGTGAGTTGATATGTAGGTCAGTGAGTTGATATGTAGGTCAGTGAGTTGATATGTAAGTCAGTGAGTTGATATGTTGTTCAGCGGTTTGATGTGTAGATCAGTGGATTGATATATTATAATAAAGTATTGTTTTCAGAGGTTTTGTTAGATGCTGTAGATCAGGTCGGTCAAAAGACTTTATAAAAACAAAACATAAACCAATCAATAAAGCGCCCTTGTAAAATGTTCTGATATATCGTTCATTGCTCATGGGGTTACGCACTTACTCTAAAATTAACATGGCTATTTAATATTTTGACACCAGAACTTGATGCTTTTAAGTTCTATAATTGTGTCTATTATAATCTTAGGGAGGTCAAATGAGTTAGCGGAACGGATTTCCCAGAGCGTAACATATTGTTTTGAGAACAGTTGGAGATTAGAATAACTAGAATAGGAAATTTCCGGTTGTTTTTTTTAAAAAGGGAAATGATAACAATTTGGGATTTTCCATTTTCTTTGGGAAATAGGTGGGCGTAAGTTGTTTGTATAGCCGATTCTATCAAATTCATGTGAGATAAGCTTCTGCTGAGTGTAAACAAATTACACTTAGCAGTGGCTCTCAAAATGAGGGTTTGTAGCATCAGAAAGACAACATTGACGTGTGTGAATGTGGGGTCGAGATGACCTTTAAAATGAGGGCATTGGTGGTATGTTATAAAAACTTGAGTGAGCTTTTTATTAAAAAAAAATACCAAATATGAAAGAAAATATTTGCATCATTTTATTTTTAAAATTGTATGTGTGTGTTACATAATTTGTTTAAAAAAATGTAAATAGCACCATTGTTTGGTTATTTGTATTACTTAAGCATTCAACTTTTCCCCAAAAACTTTATTTTTAAATCATTTATATTATCTCGTGGTGTCTGTTTGGACCCTTGCTTGCTGGTTTGTCGACAAAACTTTGGATCTATTTTTAACCTACTTCCTCGTAAGCCAGCGAGCTAAAATTTTATCTTATCTTATCTTATCTTATCTGTTTACAGACGCTCCTTCTATACAGAAGATTATTGCGTCCTACGCTTATCTATGGTTTGTGTTTAGTCCTGCATTTTTTATTAGAGATTTAAATGTTGATAAAGTGTTGGTTTTCCTGGATTCTTCAGGCAACCCATTCCACGCCCGAATTCCGGACGGGAAGAAGGAAAACTTGTATGTGTTTGTTCTTGCATACGGAATAAGAAAGGTGTTTTTATCCTTATGTCTATCTGAGGGTTGTATTAAGTTATCTTTGTGTTGTATTTCTAAATTAGAATTAATTGCTTTATGTATGATTACTACTTTGCTCTTGGTTCTTCTATCCTCTAGTGTTTCAAGGTTTAATGATTTAACTAATGGTGTTATTCTTGTCAGTTTCGAATATTCTCCAGTAATGAATCTGGCAGCTCTTTTTTGAATTTGTTCTAGTTTATCAATGTTTTCTTTGGTGGATGGGTCCCATACAGAAGATGCATATTCTAGTACAGGTCTCACCAAAGTGAGGTAGCATTTTAGTTTTATATCTCTATTACATTTGTTAAAGTTTCTTTTTATAAAGCCTAAGGTTTTGTTTGATTTTTTAATAACTTCATTGACATGGGGATTCCATGATAGTTTCTCATTTATTAAGACTCCTAAGTATTTTGCATCTTTAGTTTGGGTCAGTTCTTTTCCATGAATGTAATATTTTGAATTTATTTGTTTCTTTTTCTTTGTTACTCTTAACAGTTGACACTTTTCTGGGTGGAAAGACATACTCCAGTTAGTTTCCCATTTTATCAATTCATCTAAGTCTTTTTGCAGGCATTTTCGTACCGATGATAAAAACGATGTATCAAAATTTCAGATCGATCGCATATACTGTAATTAAATTATTGAATTGTTATATTATTATATTTATCTCTAAGTATCATGTTATTTTTTAGATAGCATGTCGCGGTGCGTATTATATTGAACGACCTTTTTTAATACTTTCCTGTTGCGCAATTCGGTGCGTATCATATGGACTACAATTTTTTTAAAATATATTCCCGATCGTTGCGCATTATAATAAACTTTTTTACGAGACATGACTAAATTTTGGATTTTTGGATTGTTGTGCGCTGCATAGGCTATTATAATGAACATTCTTTTAGTTATGTCTCGTACATAAAGGATTTATAGTCAAAAACTTGTTCTTTTACGTTTTTTAAAAAATTATTGTCTTGAAAGCCCACTTTATCAAATTGAAAATTCTGGATCTCTTAACTTTCAATTAATAAAATTAAACAAATCGTCTAAATATTTTAATTTAA
>CALYLW010001352.1:0-135000 GCA_944989445.1 Ampullaceana balthica | reverse complement strand
TAAGTAACACTTATTAAACGTTCTTGTTGAAAATCTAAATAACACTGGTATGTCTCCTTTATATGTCATCTTTTAACCAACTCGCGCAAAAAGACAAGTGTGTTGACATTATTTGATTCAAGTGATGAGCGGGTCTAATGAAAACAAAACGAGCTGAACAATCATTCACATGGAACTGAGGTAACTGGTATACACAAAACGGTCTTAGCAAGGAATGACATTATCGGATATCGGTGTTCATTAAGTTTCCACCATTGCAGAGGGTTAATGGATTCAGGAACTTTCATCTCCATTTTGTAACGCAGTAATTCATCAGAAGAGTTGTCGTCATTTTCTGTCTCTGAATCAGACTCCATTACTGCCATAAGCTTATTTAATACGCTTTTCATTGGTTTGATAAGTAGGCGAATTGTTAGAACCATGGTAGACAAACTTTATCAACATTTTGAACATTCCCGTCAGTCAATAGTTTAAAACCAAAATGTTCGTGTAATTTTCAGGAAATTTTATTATTTATCGGCCGCAATGTATTATTATAATTTTTTTTTACTTTTTGACTTCCAATAATTTGTAAGTGATGAGTCGATTAATCGTTAAAAAAATTTAATCGTTAAAAAATGTTAACGGTTAATCGAGAAATTAATTGATGTGACGTCACATTTCTTCAACCCCCCTCCCTCCCCCTCGTCACGCATCGTCACAAAGTGTGACCCCCCTCCCCCCTAGGAGCGTGACGTCATTTATGGACGGCCCCTAAGTCTAGCCTTCGTAACAAGGGATTACGTAGCCCCTTGACAAAAGTAAACAACAATGACGTAACGTTCAGCAGCTTGAATGTTATTGTCTGGTATGCTGTGGTATTAACTATTGAAATGTATTAACTTTAAATACTGACAACTTTGTACGTCTTATTAAAATCAGTATTTCTGCTAGGGAAATAATAATACACGTGTTAAGGAACACAAGAAACAGAATTGAAGGCAAAGGGCGCGGGATTGTAATGGTTTAAACGCCTGCGAGGTGCGTCGTTCAGCATGTCGAAACCTTTTATGACCCCCCCTCCCAAACACTTTCATTTGTTTTTGTTATCACAGTGAAAATCTTTGAACGACTTAAATATAAATAATATACCTTTTGAAAACTGAATATTAAATTAAATTTGTAAGTATGTTTGAGATAGGAGTGGATATGCTGTTTCCAATTTTTAATGGATAATATACAAAAAATTAATTTAAAATAAAATTAATAATAATAAAAGAATAAATTATAACATTTCACGGTGTAGAAATGAAAGGGTCGAACTGTCCGTGGTCGAACCGTCCGGGGTCGAAACGTCCGGGGTCGAAGTTTCCAAAATTCATTTTATATAGCTCATATAAGCAAAAAACCACATTTAGGGCCCCAGGGCCCATTCAGTGCAAGATATAAAGTTCAAAACACCTGTTCATTTTAATATGGATAATAATGGATACATTTAACATTATTTCTCAAGATCGTTATAACGTGAATGGGAACAATGTCTTAAACATACACGAAAAAATACATTTGGGGCCCCCGGCCCCGAAGGAACAGCCAGTAGGAGTTCAGTACCCAATCGTATTTTAATATTGGCTATCAAGTTTTTATATACAAAGTTTAGTTAAGATCCACAGTAGCTAACGCTTCAACTAATTTGTATATAGCTCATATAAGCAAAACATGACATTATGGGCCCCCGGCGCCCATGAGTGTTAAATTTCGAAAAAAAAAGTAGCCAGCTACCATCCCGGGAGCATACTCAACAGTCTCGAAAAGTTTCATAACGATCGAGTGAATGGTTTTAGTCAGCTATAAAGGACATGCACAAACACACGCACGCACACACACACACAACACACACAGACAGACATACTTTAATTTTAAAATTTTAAAATCCTTTATATTAACTCGTGGTGTATGTTTGTTTGAGCCCTTGCTTGCTTGTTTGCTTGTCGACAAAACTTTGGATCGATTTTTAACCCACTTCCTCGTAAGCTAGCGAGCTAAAATTTTGCAGACAGTTTCGTGCCGATGATAAAAACGAAGTGTCAAAATTTCAGACCGATCGCATGTACTGTAATTAAATTATTGAATTTTTAGATTATTTTATTTATCTCGATGTATCATGTTAAATTTATGAGATAGAGTGTCGCGGTGCGTATATTATAACGACCTTTCTGTCGCGCAATAAGGTGCGTATTTTATTGACAACACTTTTTATAAACATATTCCTGATCGGTGCACATTATATTAATATTATTAAACACGTTTTACGAGACATAGCTGCAATTTTGTATTTTTGGATGGTCTTGCGCTGCGTATTACAAGTCTGAGTTTTGATCAAGTATAGATTATAGAGCTTGCTAAAATGCCTGAGCTTAAAACGAGTTTTAAAAATAAAACAAACCCGTAAAAACAAAGTTTTTGACTATAAATCCCTTATATATGAGACATAACTAACAGTATTGATTATTTTCAAACATTTACAGACTGACACCGAGTGATGTCCCTTGTCTTTAATAAATGGGGGTGGGATGTGAGGGGGTGTCGGCACGACGGTCGGCGTCAACACGACGGTCGGCGTCAACTCAAACTCACGTGGAACTGGAAGAAAAAAAACAATAACAAACAGTGAATTTTGAATTACTTACCTCATATAAGGATAAACTAAAAATGCATTAATTTAATTACGGTACGTTCGATCGATCTGAAATTTTGATACGATGCATTGTTAGGTTAGACGGGTCCGTGTGCCAAATTTCAGTTCGATCGGATCATGGAAAGTGGGTCATTTTTTACTTCTGTTTTTCCGCCCGCCGAGCCCAAGACAGAGAGAGACGGCCGCGAAGTTAATATAAGGGATTTAATAAAACAAACCCGTAAAAACAAAGTTTTTGACTATAAATCCCTTATATATGAGACATAACTAACAGTATTGATTATTTTCAAACATTTACAGACTGAATCTGTCTTAACACAAGTTTGCTTCATAACCCTAGGGGGGAGGGGTGGGTGGGAGGGGGAGAGGGGAAAAGTCTGGTCACCGATTCGCTTGACCGAGCTCAGAGTGACACGTAAAATGTAAACAAAAGCGCACCGTCGTTTCGTTGGGTCGCCTCAATGCTCAAACTTTCACGTGGCAAAAAAAACAATAACAAATCGTGAATTTAAATTACATACCTCATATAAGGATAAACTAAAAATGCATTAATTTAATTACGGTACGTTCGATCGATCTGAAATTTTGATACGATGCATTGTTAGGTAAGACGGGTCCGTGTGCCAAATTTCAGTTCGATCGGATCATTGGAAGTGGGTCATTTTCGACTTTTGTTTTTCCACCCGCCGAGCCCATGAGATGATGAGAGAGAGAAAGAGACGGCCGCGAAGTTAATATAAGGGATTTAATAAAACAAACCCGTAAAAACAAAGTTTTTGACTATAAATCCCTTATATATGAGACATAACTAACAGTATTGATTATTTTCAAACATTTACAGACTGAATCTGTCTTAACACAAGTTTGCTTCATAACCCTAGGGGGGGAGGGGTGGGGGGAGGGGTGGGTGGGAGGGGGAGAGGGGAAAAGTCTGGTCACCGATTCGCTTGACCGAGCTCAGAGTGACACGTAAAATGTAAACAAAAGCGCACCGTCGTTTCGTTGGGTCGCCTCAATGCTCAAACTTTCACGTGGCAAAAAAACAATAACAAATCGTGATTTTAAATTACATACCTCATATAAGGATAAACTAAAAATGCATTAATTTAATTACGGTACGTTCGATCGATCTGAAATTTTGATACGATGCATTGTTAGGTAAGACGGGTCCGTGTGCTAAATTTCAGTTCGATCGGATCATTGGAAGTGGGTCATTTTTGACTTCTGTTTTTCCGCCCGCCGAGCCCATGAGATGATGAGAGAGAGACAGACAGAGACGGCCGCGAAGTTAATATAAGGGATTTAATTAAACAACCCCGTAAAAACAAAGTTTTTGACTATAAATCCCTTATAGATGAGACATAACTAAAAGTATTGATTATATTCAAACATTTACAGACTGAATCTGTCTTAACTCAACTTTGCATCATAACCCTAGTGGGGGGGGGGAGGGGTGGGTGGGGGGGGGGAGGGGTGGGTGGGGGGAGAGGGGAAAAGTCTGGTCACCGATTCGCTTGACCGAGCTCAGAGTGACACGTAAAATGTAAACAAAAGCGCACCGTCGTTTCGTTGGGTCGCCTCAATGCTCAAACTTTCACGTGGCAAAAAAACAATAACAAATCGTGAATTAAAATTACATACCTCATATAAGGATAAACTAAAAATGCATTAATTTAATTACGGTACGTTCGATCGATCTGAAATTTTGATACGATGCATTGTTAGGTAAGACGGGTCCGTGTGCCAAATTTCAGTTCGATCGGATCATTGGAAGTGGGTCATTTTCGACTTTTGTTTTTCCGCCCGCCGAGCCCATGAGATGATGAGAGAGAGACAGAGAGAGAGACAGACAGACAGAGAGAGACGGCGGTGAAGTTAATATAAGGGATTTAAAAAGAAATCGAATCCTTAGCTAAAATAGAGTGTAACAATTCCTCCCCACTGGGGCGATAAAGATGGATATTTATGTTTGGCGAGTTGTCTAGGGATATTATATTGAACTTATGACCTTCCCGCTCACAACGTACAACTTAAGTGATTTCCTCGCATACGACAATCAACAAACTAAGGGGGTAAAAATTCAACACAATCAAATTTAATATACAACTTTGTACAAGTGAGGAAACTAGTTCCTAATAGGAGTACTGTTACTATAAATTAATTGTCCCCCTTTTTGGCTAAACATCATCATCATCAGGGTTTGCCAACGTAACCTAATGTTTACTGGGTGGGTACTCAAATGTGGTGACACTGTCCGCCTGGGTCGCCTCGCCCCGCTCCGTGTTACCTCAGTTGTTGAGGTGTAGCGTCTGGTACTGCAAGTTTCCCCTGGTCGGTGTGTTTTGTTCGCTGCTGCTGTGTGTAATGAAGCTGTCCGCTATGGGTAGCCTTGCCCTACACCGGGCTCCCTCAGTGCTGGAGTGTGTAGTTGGTTCTGCAAGCTTTCCACGATCTGGTGCGTTCAGTTCACTGCTACTGTGTTGGCTATCTAACCTATGGGCGAGGCGATGTCGGCGATCACGGTGTGTGACAAGCCGGCTTCCGTGCGTATAGTGTGTATATACGTACGGGCATAAACATGCGCGGTGTGCGTGTGTTGGCTTCAGTTGCCCGGTTAGACGTGACAAACAGGTATGTGCTGAGTCATCCCCCTCAATGTTCTGTCATTCCGTGCAGGGATGAGGGAGGGTGCCGGATACAAGACGCTTGGGACAGCGGCTGGTCCATCTCTTGATTCTATGTGTGTCGACAATTCGGCCTGGGCAGGACTGTAGACAAGAGCTCATGTTATCTCGCTGTACTGTCGGGTGCCCAAGGAACCAGATCAGAATCTGGTTGGTAAGGAATATGCCGGCTCTTCCACACCAAGGATGAATGTAGATTATGTCCTATGAATTAGATTCACGATGGCGACTTCGCACTACTAACATCTGGGCGGAAAGAGGCCGGGGGCTTGGTTACATCCGCCTTTATACTCTAGGGGTAACGTATTCAATCCTTTTCCGATTGGTCCCTGATTGCCTGCAATGGTCATGCGATCTGACCTCCACGGGTCCCCGTTTGCATATATAATTAGTTCCAATTACCGCATGTGTGACCTCTTGGGCAGATAAGAGTGACTTCCCTTTTGTTTACCGGCTACCGTGTCGCAGATGACTGTGACACCATAAATTTCGTCACACCCACCCCCCCACCCACAAACAACAACGCAGATATGATTGAGAATGGATTTGGCGATGCATGAAGTTCCTAAGCCACTCAGGTCACATGCCACAACTTGACACTAGCATTAACGTTTTGCGCTTGATAAGAAAACACATCTATATAACACAGAGTTTACTCACACATGCACAGGTGATATCTTCTTGCAACTCAAGATCAGGGCGTCTAAAATTTCTTAACTTTTAGTGACAGTGAAGACATTTTTTCTCTGTCCAAGATTTCCCCCCTCACTATATCCTCAGCTGAAACCAACTTCGGAAACTTTATTTGTCTTTTTCAATTGGTTAAACGATTAAACGTTTACCTGAATGTGTCCTGTCTAATCAGTCTGATTAAATATTTGTTTAAACTTTTTCAACAGGTGTGTATAAAAAATCACCTCTTCTACAGTCGTGTAACCAGTTGAACCCCGCTGTGGACATCCAGATGTCCCTTAGAAACAAGCTGCATCACTAGTATGGCGGACTCCGGAAGTGACGCCATAGCCATCATTGGGGCTGGGTTCAAAGGTCCAGGGGCAGATAACTTAGAGGAGCTGTGGGGCGTTCTGGAGCGTGGGGAGAATCACGTGACAGACATCCCCAAGGAGCGGTGGAATAATGACACCTTTTACGACCCAGACCCACAGGCCGTCACCAAGTCGTATGTCTGTAAAGGAGGCTTTATGTCAAAGTAAATAGGGGCATCTCTATTGTACTGGGCTTAGTTGGTCAAATTGTGGCGCGAGTCATACATATGAATTTCTATGTTGAAAAGATAGTTAACTGTTTTAAAACATATAAGCAAATGCCATTTTTATCATAACCTTTTAAAATGTGCCACAATGAATTGAGTTTATTAGTTATTTTTCAAAAAATAAATATAAATAAATAATATATTTTAAAAAATAAAAATGAAAAAAATACTTTAATAATATATAACCAGAAGTGTCAAATTTAAGGCAGTTTAATGTAGACATAAACAAAAAAATCCCTGATATATTAATCGTTGGTGAATTTGTAACCTTCATAACAATGGTAAAGCTTCTTTGTTTCCTCTACACCGTGTGCATACATACAACATTTAAACCTTATTCCTTGACGTATTTTTAATACATGTACTAAATAAACCGTGTATTTCAATCACCATACGAATAATTACATGACAGATCCCTATGTCAATTATTTAGAAACAGTAAGTCATGCAGTTCAAAGGAATTCTCGGTGGTCAATGAAAATTGTTTGCGTTGAAACTTGCAGGCCTTTTGCGTTTGACAACAGTGTCTTTGAAATCAATGACATGGAGTCCGACCAGATGGACCCCCAGCAGAAACACGCGCTGGAGTGCACGTACAGGGCTTTGGAGCATGCCGGCTTGAACAAGCAGGACCTGAAGGGTTCTAACACTGGAGTCTACATAGGTGGGCAAGTGTGTATTTGTGTTTGTTTGTGGGTGTGTGTGTTTTTAGGTCATGTGTGGGTGTGTGTTTAAGTCTATGCGTGTGTGTGTGTGTGTGTATTTGCTAGTTTTCAGCAACACAGTTCTACTGTTTTGTCTGAGAGAGATAACTCAATCTACATGAGTACAGTGCTGAAGCCAGGTCATTACTGGGAATATGTAAGTTTAAGAAGTGTAGATATATCTAAGTACCAAAGAACGAGGCTACGCCTAACAGCCACGTGTAGCCTTGAGCTGATGATCGAAAGATTTTTTGAATGTGTTAGACTTATTGTCTTATTGTTGTTTCTTTGCCTGGATTTCCACCATCGACTGCTGATTTGGTGGAGCTAAACTTCTAGTCACTCTGCCAGAGACGTGTTGTTGTGTTGACATTGTATGAGCATGCGAGGTTACTTGACTGAGTATGAACCACGTGATTGTGCTCCATGTATAGAACTAATCTGACATGTAGAAGTAATTGAGACAAGAAATAAGATATCAACAGCTTGTGTTCTGTGTAAAAACTGTCTCTTTAATTAACTTCCATTACATCTTGAACCTTAAATTTATAGGTAGCCATTCTCTCTCAGTTCACGAACTCGCTTACTCATACAACGTCAACACAACAACACGTCTCTTACACACTCCAGACTTTAGACTTGCTGTTTTGGATGATTTTGGTGGTGAAGATTCACGTCGTGTACCGCCGACAGTGTCCGGGTATTCAGTGAGATCTTATTTCGCAAATCAAATTTGATCTTTCTTTGTATCACCCTCATGTGAAGGCACTGAAAGGGAAACAATTATAAACTAACAAAACGATATCTGTGTTTCAGGAGCGATGAACAGCGACTACAGGAGTATGTATCAGGCCAGATCCTCGGAGGTGACCAACTACACGGTGACCGGGATTTCCAACAGCATCATAGCTGCTAGAATCTCCTTCTACTTTGACCTGCGCGGCCCGGCTCTTGTGCTCGACACTGGATGTTCTTCGGCTTTAATTGCTATTCACACGGCCTCACAGGCTCTTCGGGCAGGTAGTAACTTCGGCTACGGTCTAAATTTGATCTTTTTGAAACATCGGTTTTTAAGTATACGTATATATAGATGTTAGTACTGGTTATGATTTTAAAAAAAATTGTTCGATTAATCGGGGAAAAAATAATCCAGCAATCGATTAATTTCGATTAAATATATATTTTATAACGCATATATAGATCCCGTTAAGTCGAAATTCATTATTTCGCAAAATTGGTTAAGTTGCGTTAATTGCATGGCTCCAAAATTTTGTTACGTAACACAGCAAATTCGTTCTGCTGTGCAATAAATAAGGAATGAAAACATTTTTGTTTACGTATGCACGTCTAAGCAAATGATAATAATACGAGCGAAAAGTATGTAAGTACAAATAAATATAAATTATTAATAAATTTGAAAACAATTTGAAATGTTTTCTTAATGTTAATAGAATTTTAAGCGATTACATTTTTAAACAATTAATCGATTAATTAATTGCTAATTTCCGCATCCCTAATAGATATGTTTATATTTAATGGAGACGAAACATCAGTAAACGGGGAGGATGGATTGTGATAGGAAAGATGATGTTGGGGAGCTAACGGATGCCAGACTTTGTCCCATAATGCCAAACTGCTCTTCATTTTAATCATTATTTTCATTAGGGACTAGATACGCCCCGCGGCGTAGCATACACCGCAGACTTGCTCATGGGTGGAAAGAATGGACACAAACTACAGCACGAAGAAATCAAAACAATGCGAGTGAACGTCGGTGGGGGGAACCACCGACGCATTGTTGGTCTCGAGAAATTCGCACTGCGTTTATCTCCCTGCCCACCACCCTTCACCTCCCTAACTTGCCGACCATAACTGTGATTGGCCGACCCTAGCGAGGGTCAGCCATGTTCGCAAAAAAAAGGGGAGAAAAGAACGGACACAAACACACATTTTACCTTTTTGCTGGAGCTTGAACCCAGGACCTTCCCCGTGTAAGGCGAACGTGATAACCACTACACTACAAATATCATGTTATTCTTTGAAGGAACAACGCAAGTGAAGGCAAGCACCATTATTTGTCTCGAAACATGCCCATCCGCCTTTTGAACCCACTTCGCTTGATTGGTCGACCCCAGCCAGGGTAATTCGCCATGCTCATTTGCACATACTCGCTTTGATGAATTATATATTTAGATACTCGACAGTAGCCGAAAACTTCAAGGAGTATAGTTTGAAGTCTTTACCCATATGCTGATGTTTATAACTACGAATGTTATTTAGTATATAAAAAACATGTGGTTAGGGTCCGTCCATAAATGACGTCAAATGATTTTTGTCGATTTTTTACCCCCTCCCCCCTCGTCACGCGTCGTCACAAAAACTTAGACCCCCCTCTAAAAATACGTCACAAATCTTTGCCCCCCTCCCCCCCCCCAAAAAAAAACACCAAAAAAAACCCCACTTTATTTTCTAATGAAAATAAGTATGTTTCAAATCACTTTTATTGTCATTTAATTATTTATTATTTATTTGGTCAAGATCTACATTGTAATATCGTAACCCGCGTGAAGCATTTTTTAAAAACGTTTTACCGGCCTTCAGAAAACGAACTTTGTTAATATCCTTAGATTATATTTTATTTTAATGCATACAAATTAAACATTGACTATTAATGATCACGGTTAACGTCTTTGTTTAGAAAAAGAAATAATTTTAAAATAACATTTTTAAAATGTATTTTTAAAAAATCCCTCAATTGACTGACCGGGCATCCCGTAAGAAAGAGGTCGGCGAACAGAGGTAAATAACCTCATCTGAGGTCAAAAAGGGAATTCTTGGGGGTAATGCAGACTCATTTGGGACATATAACATCCACTACAATCCACTAGATATATTAAAATACGTCATGTGTACGTGTACGCTTGGAACATATGCCCATTATTGAACCGGTTCCTTCCAGAAAATGCATTTTTTAAAATTAGGCAACTATGTAGATTTCTTACCTACGTACTATACGAAGACACCTAAATCTACCCTACTTTCATTTATATTGACACGATTGACAATAATCTTAATCCACATGACTTGGCTGTATCAGGTATCCTTTCTGTGATATTTAAAATTAAAGCCTTAAAAACTGAGCTAAGAAGAAAAGTTGTTTTGTGCTCCTCTCGAATTGCGATGTCAAGAATTTGATGCATTCAATAAAGTTAATGAATAGTTGACTAATTTTAAATGGGCTCATTTACCATTATATCTAGAACAGTGCTTCTCAAACTTTTTAGTATGGCAGACCGGCAGGAATTTTTTCCATTGCACCAGGAAACAGTGCACTATTTTCCCTGCAATGACAATTTTTTCGGTCCTTTTTGAGAACACCTGCGGACCGGCCGCGGATGGCCCACGGACCGGCACCGGTCCGCGGACCACCACTTTGAGAAGCACTGATCTAGAAGACTAGAATAGCCAGGGGCGTTTGACCAAAACCAATCGAACAATTATATCAAACTTAAAACGTTTTTAATTTTTCAAATAGATTCCCTCCCCCTCCCCTTTTAAATAAAAAGGATATTCCGTGTCGTTTTGACTTAAAATATCTACACATAATCCTATTCAGATCATTTTTAGACACTTGTCATGCTTGTAAAACTCACCAGTAGTATTTTCTGGGGGGGGGGCGGGGCTAACGACGCTCCCCCAAATCCCCGAGTCATGTGAGCAGGACCTAGAGTCTTGGGGTTGGGGGGAGGGGGGATAACGCACACATAAAATTGTATATTTTGGCCAAAAAAAATCGATGACTCCTGCCATGAGAGAACCAAACGGAGCTGCGGTTACATCACATGCTTTGATGTCAACATCAAACGACGCAGTGTAACAATTTCATATGTTATCTTGTGGATTCTCAAACTTAAGGATTATAATTAGATTTAATTTTCGTGTCTTGATAGCTTACGCCAACCAGCGTCTGATGGCCTACCGACCGGCACATTGAGAAGCACTGATTTTAAAAAAAATGTCATTAAATAAATTGTAAGCGACCAAATATTTCAGTGGAAGTTTTTTTTAAAGTTACCCTTTTGATGTGACGTCACACTTCTTCAACCCCCCTCCCTCCCCCTCGTCACGCATCGTCACAAAAGTGTGACCCCCTCCCCCCCCCCTTAGGTGCGTGACGTCATTTATGGACTGCCCCTTAGTGCGCCAATAATATCATAAAGCCAGAGTAAGCGCAATTTTATATCAAAATATGCGATCCATCGATGAGTCAGATTACTTTAATTATTTTATTTTCTAATACAGAAATAAACAACCCCGTAAAAACAAAGTTTTTGCCTATAAATTTCTTATATATGAGACATAGCTAAAACTATTGATTATGTTTATACGCGACAAACATTTACAGACTGAAACTTACTTATCTCCCCGATGCTGTAAAACGGGGCCGGGGGGAGGTGTGGTCACGGATGACTGGACTGAACTCAGCGTGACACCTAAGTGTAAACAAAGCAGACGGCGACATAGAGTTATATAGAGATAAACTAAAAATGCATTACTTTAATTACGGTAAAATCGATCGATCTGAAATTTTGATAAAATGCATAGTTAGGTGACACGAGTCTATGTGCAAATTTTTTTTTGATAATTTGATTTAAATCCTTTATTTCTCTTGAAAGAATTTTAATAACTTGTAACCAAATCGGAATCTGGTCCATGTTGTAGGTGACTGTGATCTGGCTATTTGTGGTGGCACCAACTTCATGATGACACCGGACATCTTCGTCCACCTCAGCAAAGCCAAGATGGTCTCACCAACTGGACAGTGCTACGCCTTCTCAGACAGGGCCGATGGCTACACCAGAGGGGAGGGTTGTGGCATTGTGGTTCTCAAAAAGTTGTCAGATGTAAGTGAATGGGGCTCTGTGAAAATAACTAAATTTTTCTCACTTTAGTTTTGTAAGAGCAATTTAAGGACTCAATCCCCACAATTCCTCAGATGCCATGGCAACTGAAACTGAACCCGCCTTGACTTGCCAATTAGAAATTCAAGGTCTGAAACGGGAGCATTTAAAGTTTAGAATAAGGGGCCGTCCATAAAGTACGTAACGCTCCAGAGGGGGGGGGGTAAGAAAGTGTGATAGTTTGTGACAGGGGGAGGGGGAGGGGTTCCGGCCATGTGTGACGTCACGGTGTTTTATATTAAATTTTAATTATTTTGTTAATAAAAAACACAATTTTTGTTCGAAAGTGTGACGTACTTTAGGGGGGGGGTCCAAGATTTGAGACAGTTTGTGACAGGGGGAGGGGGAGTTAAGATGGTCAAAAATAGCGTGACGTACTTTATGGATGGCCCCTAAGTTTAAAATTTATAATTTTTAAAATTGTACTTAAGAAAGATATTATCAGCAAATAACATTAATCATGATAAAATATTTAAATATAATTTTTGCTATTATAATTATTAAATCTGTATTATTTTTTATTCATCGTTATTAATATTTTCAATTGAAGATATATATATTAGTGCCTTAGTTTTGTATTTTGTCATATTCTTCATTTATGGCTTTTATTGTGTTTGGTCTGTTTGTTATAACGAAAGCTTTCAGCTATTAAAATTAAAAGTTTTGTAATTTATCTCAAGTCTTTACATATCGTGTAACACATTTTTCACCCAGGCACAAAGAGACGGCGATCGTGTTCTAGCTACGATTGAGACAGGCACAAACCAGGACGGCCATTCGGTGACCCCAATATCGGCCCCCTCCATGAAACAACAGCTCAGACTGCTTGAACACACCTACAGAAACTTGACCGACCAGGAGCTTGACGAGCTGGACTACATAGAAGCTCATGGTAAGTTGGCACTGACCGATAGCTTTAAGGTAAATAACTTGAACACATAATGTGGGCATCATTACTGACAGTCAGTTTGCAGTGTTGTAATATCAAATTAATGGACGCTCTCCGTATTCCATCACAGGCACAGGAACAATAACTGGGGACCCGACCGAAGCCACCGCCCTCGGAGAATTCTTTCAGCGACGAGGTTCCAAAAAATTACGGACAATGGGGTCAATTAAAACGAACATTGGCCACCTGGAGTCGGCTGCTGGTGTGGCTGGACTGATCAAAGTCCTCTTGATGATGGTACATTGCAAGATCGTGCCATCGCTTTTCTCTGATGATCCCAACAAGAAAATTAACTTTGAAAAACTAAACTTGAGTTTGCAGACGAAAGTTGTGGACTGGAGAAAAGATCAGCACGTGGCCTGCGTCAACTCGTTTGGATTTGGGGGGTCAAACTGTCACGCCATTGTTAAATCCATGAAGAAGGAAACTGTACGGAGAAGCTGTGAAGGAAAATCAGCGGTTGTTTGCTTCTCTGGTAAAAGCGAAGATTCGCTACGGGGAAGTTTACAAGACTTTATCAAGTACGACAATGTCGGATGTCTGGATCTTCATGATGTCGCCCTGACTTCTACTGTTCACAGAGCCCATTACAAAGCGCGTTTTGCGACGGTTGCCTCAAAATTAGATGAACTGTTGCTTCAAGTCAAAGGAGAATTAGACCAGCCTTCAACAGAGAAATTGTCGATAAAGATTTCAACTGTTTTTGTTTTCGGGGGAATGGGTACCGACTGGGAGGGAATGTGTAAGGAAATGATGAGAGAAAGCGAGGTATTTCTCTCTGCTCTCATGGAGATTGATGATTGTCTTAGGAAATTTGTCAGTTGGTCAGTAGTGAAACGGCTTCAAGAAGTAACAACATCCGATCATGATGACCATTTATTCATACCTATTGCAATCTTCGCCTGCCAAGTTGGCCTTGCGAGGCTCTGGATGAACCTTGGAGTAAAGCCGTTCCAAATTGTTGGACAATCGGTCGGTGAAGTAGCAGCGGCTTACACCGCCGGTCTGTTGAATATGCAGGATGCTGTCAAAGTGATTTACACCAGGTCTTTCGTCTTAAGCCACGTGACTGGAGGAAAAATGTTCGTCGTCCGGAATGCTCCGACAGATCAGGTGAAGGCGGTTGTCGCCACGTTCCAGGGCAAAGCCTCTGTGTCAGTAGAGTACAGTCCGGTGTCCTGTGCGGTCAGCTCGGACAGCGACATCGTTGAGGACATCAAAAGTAAACTGTTAGAGCTGACCGGCCAGCAAGAGATCAGTGTGACAGATCTGAACGTCCCTGCGGCCTATCACAGCCACCACATGAACGAATGCACGACCAAACTGGGGGACTCGTTGCGTGACATCAATCCAATCTTTCCTCCAGAATATGAGATGGTGTCCACGGTTACCGGAGGCCGGGTTGACAAGCCTTTGGACATGAACTACTGGGTTGATAATTTGCGTCAGCCAGTGAGATTCTACCAAGCGGTCAAGGGAACATACTCAGACAAGCACATGAATCTCTTCATAGAGATTGGTCCTAAACCAGTTATGTCATCACATTCCATGGACATCTTTCCCGATGGTAACGTGCAGGTGGTGATCTCCATGACGAAAAATCGAGAATGGAATCAGTTCTTAGAAAGTTTAGCGAAAGCGTACATGATGGGCCATGACATTAAGTGGAAGTTGCTCCCACAAAGTGGACAGACTTTAGCTCCTGTACCAAGATACCACTTCATACCAAGAGAGGATTTACTAAGAACTGAAATTGGCCAAATGACGCTGAGCGGTGTCGACATTCTCAGGGCGAGACACGCCTTTGTCTTCAAGATCAGCAACTGGGAAGCCAAAGTTATCTTCTCCCAGGTGTCTTTCCCATCGGCGTACGACCACAGCGTCTCCAACATGTTGATCTTGCCCGGGGCATTTTACGCCGAGATTGGGTTCGGCCTGACAAAAGTCATGAGCCAGATGAAGTCAGCTATGTACACTGTGTCTGTGTTGTTTGAACAACCAGTTTCTCTCCCACGAGATCGCTGTGTGGAGTTCTCCGTAACTCTAAGCCAGTTGTCAGAAAACAGTGGAGACGTTGATCAGTACAAAGCGTTGGTCAAAAACGATGGCAAAACATTCGCTATCATTTCTATCCAAGGACTAAGCAGAAAAATACAGCCTACTACACAAAACCTGTCCTCTATAAAAGTCTCATGCTCACAAAATTTGGGGAAGGAGGACATTTACAATCTGTTGAAGAAGTTTGGATTTTCTTATGGTCCGAAATACTCACTCTTGGAACGTGCCCATAAGGGATCGGACCATTGCTGTGCTGAGATGGCTGTGCCCAGTTCTTTGAATGACGAGCTTCCGGGCACAACGCTTCACCCCTTCGATTATTGACAGCATGATTCAATCCTCCGTCATCCTAATGGACGAAGACACCGAGGTCCGGCAACTGTTGCCAAGATCTATTGGGAAACTGACCATATACCGACCCATTGAGACCAACATGATAATCCTGTGCCACAAAAAGGGTAACGATGGCAGGCTGACTTACTATGACATCAAACTGGTCACTATGAGTGGACAAGTGATTGCCCGACATGGAGAATCTTGCACACGTCACGCTGGAGAGTAGGTCTCTCATGCTTGAGAACGCCTACAAATGCGTGTGGGAAAAAAGAGAAACCAAATACCCTCCTGTCCGAGAAATATCAGAAGCCAAAGCGATATTTATCATGGACCACCTTCCATCCTCCGAACCGCCTTATATACAGGAACGTTGTTATTGCTTCAACAGCGATAACTGTCCTTGGGAGATTTTTAATGTGGATTTCAAGCACAGCGTTCCGGATTATGATTATATAATCCTGCTGATCGCCAAAACAACTGTCAGCGATTCTGAAGACAGTGACAGCGTGTTGACCAAGGTCCAAAAACTCTGCCTGTTACTCCAGAGACTGTACACCACTGCCTACGACCAGAGGTTAGACAAACCCATTTACCTATTCACCAGAAACACGTTTCCGCAAGACAGCGAGACTCCAGGGTGCGGAGAAAGTGAACCCCGTGATGACGGCCCTGTGGGGGCTGCTCAGGTGCGCCGTGCGGGAACAAAAGTAACATCGACGTGTATGCCCTTGATTTACAGCTGAGCGACGACGATGTCAAACTGACCTTTTTGTCCTCGGTGGCCGAGCTCATCAACAAGGATCCCCAGCTCCGAGGTTACCACGAGTGGAGGGTCACAGAGAAGGAGCTGTTTGGTCAACCAGATCGTCCCTGTTGAATTTCAGAAGTGAACATCCCGAGTTTCAGGTTGAACCATGTGGATGCGTCCACCAGCGCAGTGGTTTTAAGCAGCGAGCCGACAACGCTGCGAAATAGTTTCTGCTTGTACAAGACTGAAGAACTTTTCCAAGAGAACAGCAAACACAGAGAGCTCTTTCCCTTAGAAACCGCTATTCAGAATCCTGAGCTGTTTAGCATCGTCGCTACGTGCGGGGAAGTGGCAAAAACAAACTCGTGGACCAATGACGGGTACCTGGTGATGGCCCTGGAAAACGTCTGTTCGCTTGAGAAGGACTCCCACACCCGGGAGGTTGTTTCTTGCTACCCGTGTCCAGTGGCTTCAAAACTCCTGGTCCCATTCGAAGCGACCATTAATGTCTGCAGTGTGCCAGATTATAGACTTGGTGACCTGACAAAACTCATTGTCCTGTGGTCCATCGGTCAAAGGATCACCAAGTCATCTGTCACCATCATCGCTTCCGCTGCAACAAGTGGGTTGGCCAATGCTCTCTGTCACCTTATCAGCTCTGGCGATGAACCAAAGTTGTGCAACATCTTATTTTTGGATGATCCCAATCAAGTTCCTATACACGATTGCCTAATCTCTTTATTGTTGATTGACAGCCATATGATTTCCACATGGAAGGAATTGGAACATAAACCCAAAGAGATTATCACTTTAACTGCTTTGCTTCACAAGCAGTGCAAAGCCCTCGCGTCTTTATGGATTCCACTTGTAAAATTTCACCTTGTCGACTCCACTGAGCTCTTCAGCCCTCAAAGCCTCATGACCACAGTTCCCAAGATCAATAGCTGGCTAGAAAAATATCCCTTGGCTATAACTATTATTCTTAAATGCCTTCACGAAACACCTTCGGAGTGTTCTCAGTTTAAAGAAATCACAGCAGACCTGAAAGATCTTTTAGAATTCCAAGTGGAAAGTTCTATTCCAAAGCATGTTAGGGCGGGCAAAGGGAAACTATTCCGCAAAGACAGTCTTTATTTGGTGGTTGGCGGGTTGACAGGATTGGGTTGGCTTGTCGTAAGATATCTCTCAGAAAACGGTGCTGGGAATATCGCGTTGTTGAACAGGCGAACACCGTCTGAAGACGACCGGAAGAATATCAAAGATCTTTGTGACATTCAGAGCTGCCACATCGAGGCATTCAGTGGGGACGTTACAGATATTGGCCAGCTGAGGTCCACATTTGAATCCATGAAATCAAAGTTCAAAGGCAGTGTTTTGAGAGGGGTTTTCTTTGGGGCGGCCGTGCTTGAAGATGATATGCTGTTAAAGATGAGTGCAGAGCAGTTTAAGAACGTTCTGTCTCCCAAGGTCAAGGGTGCTTGGAACATCCACCTGCTTACCAAAGACATGGCCCTCGACTACTTTGTCTTGTATTCTTCTGTCACTTCAGTAATGGGAAATTTTGGACAGTGCAACTACGGCGCTGGAAACGCGTTCTTGGATGGTCTTTCATTTTACAGAAGGGCCAGAAATCTTGCTGGTCAGACCATCAACTGGGGCCCCATTGATTTGGGTCTCCTGCAAGGCAAAGAAGAAGCAAAAAGCAAACTGGAGGCAAAAGGGTTTATGGTCATGTCCGAATACGATGTCATTAAAACACTGCTGCCTATCCTCATGCTCAACTGGGCCCAAATCATGCCGTGTAAAATTGACAAGGAAATCATATTGGCCAGAAGATCACAGGATACGCCCATAGCTCTGCAGCTTCGTTTGGAGAACTGGTTTAAGGGTTCGACTACCGAAAAGATAACAATCCCAGAAGACATCTTGCTCAAACTACGGACAGTGCGTGATGCCCCGCGTGAGCAGAGACTAGAGGTCTACATCGGATACTTGATCGACGTGGCAATGAAGCTCCTGAACCTTACAGCCGGAGGTCTCAACAGAGACTCAATCCTCAATGATGTGGGGCTGGACTCAATCGTGGCCATGACGATGCTAAACAACATTCAGCAACAGGCGGGATGTTTGCTCAATCCCATTGTCTTACTCAGCGGGAAGGCGACCGTCAGCAGTATTGCCAGACAAATGGATGACATATTGGCACCGGCACCTGTTGATGTCCCCAACCCAACTGCTGTCAACCAAACATCGGAGCAGCTATTGTAATTTAAAAATGGTTGTGTGGACCCCCCCCCCTTTACACACAAATGATTCCCTGAATGCTACAAAGCAAATTTTATTACTGATATTTAAATATATTCATTTTATAACATGTTTGATTATATGAAATTTTTTCCGGATGATATTGAATAGAATTTTGAATTAATTTCATATGATATTGCGGTTAAATTATCAGTAAAATATTTACTAAAAGTAATTGTTTCCTTTTAAGGCTCTAATGTTAACCAGTTTTTTTTAACATAGATATTTCGGAATAACTCTACAGGTAATTTTATTTTCACGTGTTCCTCAACATTTTTAAAAAATGAATTTTATTAATTTTTTTAAAAAATTTTATTTTACATCTGTAATAACTGAAAATTATTTTATGACATTCTTATTTTGACCTCATTTTACTATTATTCAAATATAAATTTTTATTAAGACATATACATACATTAATTTTTTAAAATCTTTATTATGTTGCTGGAGGCCTTTTTAACAGAAGATCCCTCTGAAGATTACAATTTTTTCTTTGTTTGTTACGTAAACAGACTGAACATTCTTGGAGGTCTTAAAAAAGTCCGAATAAAATGTGTGAAAATTCGTGGAAAACGAATCAAATATTTTGCTTGGAATTACATCTATATTACAAGACACTAGAGCTTATATTTTAGTTGAGCTAGATACAAATTAACAAATGAATTTTATTATTTGTTAATGTGTTTGTCCTTATTGTAAAACATACTTTTTATTGTCTTGTATTGATGTAGTGTTGTATTGATGTAGTGTTGTATTGATGTAGTGTTGTATTGATGTAGTGTTGTATTGATGTAGTGTTTTTCTTTACCACTGAGACGATATGAACTTTTCCACTCAAGCTGTCAACAGTGAGTTTTGTTGTGTTTTTTTATATTTTTATTTCATGTTCGCGCTTAATCTGTTGAAAAAACAAATTCCCATAAAAATTGTTTTCTTACCTATAGTATATTTTGATGCACTGCTTTTCATCATACATGAGGCCTGGAAAAATTCCAATAACTCTTCATTCCTACACACAGCTTCTAGGGGAAAGAAGTTGGTAGACTCATTTTGAATGGATTTATTGTACCAGATTTAATCTAAGTTTTGATCACACTTTGTTTTACATGTTTGTATCTCATGATTATTCATTCACATTGTTTGCACAATTTTCATTTAATTACATTTATAAATAAGAGTACCATCAATTTTACACAGTTATATTTCTCTACCTACACACTCCGCTTGTTCCAGTAAATGCGCAGGATGTAGCAGAGTCTATAATAATAATGGATTATTATGATATCTTTAATGACAATTACCAAACGATTGCCTTTGGAATAAATAGGAGCTCATTGGACATGCTAAAACTGACGTCATTAGCAACCATGAGGAGTTAACGTTTACACAGAACAGCCAGCTCTGAGAATATGATGAGAAATTGAATAAATTCAGTTTGGATTTAAATTTCTTTCCATCCGCAAATCTTACGGACCTATTGTCAGCAACTAGGAAGTTGAAGTGAGTCAGTTGTCATCAGTAAACATCATGAGATAAATTAATAAGACTTTTCAAGTTGATTGATGTCATGAAACACGCCTCACGTTCTTTTTTTATTTATTAGTTAAACACTCTGCAAGTGTTTATAACTTACAGGCACACCACTTCCAAACGTTCAAGTGGTGGCCAAAACATTATTTAAATTAAATTAAATTGTATGTATTTATTTTTATTTTTATACAATTTTTTAAAAACTCAGTCTTTTGAACTTTGATGAAAATGATTTAATTTTTTAATTTTTTCTTAAACATTCTTTGTAACGGATTTTCCCCTTGAACAATCTTACATCGAGCATCATTTTTTTATTACTACTGTTTTATACTTGAATTTTATTATAATCAAATTAACCGGCATTCAATGAGAATGGGATATTTTTAATCCAGCTGAAAGGCCTTAGGATTTTAAAATAAAATAAAAAAGTTATTACTTACAAGTGCTACTTAAAATTGAATGTATTAATTATTTTTCAAAATAAATACACTTGCTGAATTATAGTTGTTTTTACCAGTTTAGTAGTAGGCTATATCAAGAGTACGAATGATTTATACAAATACACCCAAGTCTGCGCTGAGCACCTACGAACTATTCTTGGCAATAAACCTACGGGTGAAGGGATTTAGGCAAAAAGATGTACAAATATTTTTTATGCTTCTATTTCATTTCAGAATTGATTTGAAATATTTTGTATTTGTTATGGACAAATTAATTAGACCTTAGTGTTTTTACCATATATTAAAAAAAAATTATTTAGCTCTATTGTTAACTGGATCTTTAAAATTAGAAACTTTTTTTTTAACTATAAAATTATTTGTTTAGCGTTATATTTTCTGGCCCTTTTAATTAAACATCTAAATAACGACTGACAATTTTGGAGACATTTGTGCATTATTTTGTGTTACTCTAATTTTAAGTTTTAAATAACGGAGTTTAAATGTTGCATAATTATTTTCATTTGCTTGCTGAATTTTCACATTAAAAAACATTTTGAACCTGGAACATACATTATATTCAATAAGTTTTATGATAGCGTACATTTACAATTGTTTAATATAAAGATCACACAAAATTTATGCATCTTTTTAAAAAATTACTATTCCAAAATAAAAGCATTATAAAAATAACTAAAGGAATTTTTTTATTCATGCCTTTGTTTATGTGTTCATTCGTGTATGATTAATCCTATATTTAAGATCCTGCTTAATTATCTACGTTTAAGAATAAAATTTTAAAAATAAACGTAGCTGACTTATTTGCATAGAGAACTTCAGTTTTAAAACTGTATTTTCAAAACAGAATTGATCATCAATGAACAAAACATTTAATTTAAAATTATTTTTGTATTGATTTGTCTTGTTCTTTGGAGCAGGCGATAAGCAGAAATATTCTTTGCTCGTTTGCCTTTTTTTTTATTTCAAACCAAATTGGAAGACTGGTTATCAAAAATGTATTTAGAAAATAAAAGTGAAAACAATTAGACTTTTGATAATAGATAACGATGACTCTAAATGAAATACAGTCGTACAAACAGGATTCTGGAAGAAATGTTTATGATTTCAGACGTAGTTAGATTTCAAAGTAGAACGGAGGAACGCCCTAATGATGAGGAATAGAGAGATACAGAGTACATTCGAATAGACTCACAACTTTTGTGATTACGTTTTTTTCAGATATCTTGTTGTAATACAAAGTACAAATAATATACTTTATTGTTTTCTTAGTATGTTGGCCAGAAAAGTATTTATAGCCTCAGAACCATTCGGTCAGAGAATATATAAAAATAAATCAATCAATAACTGAGTTACATTGAGCTAAAAACTAGTATCGATACCGATTGTCCAGACGCTTGCAATCATTGCGAGCAATGAATTAGAATACACTGTATACTGTATACATGCACCACTGTAATCGACTACGTATGATATACTGAGTGACTTATCACTAAGGTCGGGAAGAAGGGGGTGGTTTCAATCTGACCTAGGAAGTAATAAATCCACATTCCATCCGGTAGCCAGGGTAAGAATTTGGTCCATATAAAAATTGAAAGCTGTAAAATAATGTTGAAAATTGAAACTGGCTGTGTTAGTGACCCATTCCCTTGAGAGAAAGTGAAAAAGCAAAAATAATAATCGTAATATCTTTTTTTTAAAATAGAGAAATCCTTATTTTTAAACAAAGTAATGGGGGTGAGACTGCAATCAGGCTTTTAAATAGGTAAATTTATAATATAAAAACAGGGTATTAGTAGGCCTGACAGGACGTAACACAACAGCGAACGTTTCGGCAAAGAGCCTTCCTCAACAGACAAATAGTACACACATGAAACGAATAACACGAAGTAATAATTAAAAAAAAACACTTAGCTGCGGTGAAATCCAAGCAGTCCAGTAGGGATAAAGTAAGGAGAGAAAAGTAAGAGCTTATATAGGAAAGGATATGGGTGGGTGTGGCCAATCAATCAGCTTGTCAGTGTGAACACAACGTTGATCCCATGTGGTGTAAGAGTCCCATACTCATGGATTAGTCTATTCTCCAGACTGACCCGGCCGGGTGTGTTTGTACAGGAAACCAAGGTGGTGACAGACATGTCATCGACGCCCATGTGGTCACGTCCATTGAAGTGTCGGGAGACATGACATTGTTTGTCTTGTTTAATGGCACGTACATGCTCAGCGATGCGGCACGAGAGTAACCTCCCCGTCTCCCCAATGTGTCAATCTAATGAGGACTTTTTGGAAAAGGCGTTGGAAATGGTGGAGTTTTTTAGACAAAGGTCTTACCCTGAAGCTATACTTCAATCTGCACTTCAGGGAGTTAAGGACTTCACTCGTGCCGACGCCTTTGTATCACGCTCCAGTGATAGTAATGAAAGAAGCAAATTGGTGCTCACATACCATCCCCACAACATCAGAGCCAAGGAAATATTTTTGAAAAACCGCACGATCCTTCTTGCGGACCCTGAGACAAACAACATATTTTCCACCCCACCCCTCATTGTATTCAGGAGGGACAAAAATCTGCGAGACCTATTGGTTCGTAGCCGTCTGCTTATTCCGTCCTCCCATCTGGGCATCAAGGCATGTGGTCGTAATCGCTGCAAGACATGTCCCTTTGTTACCCAGACGGACCAGATTGTCTTCCCTAAGGGGGTATTCAAGATTAGAAATGGCTTTCTTTGTACCAGCCGCAATGTGGTCTACACCATTGTGTGTAAGCGCTGTCCTTTGAAGTACATTGGGGAGACGGGGAGGTTACTCTCGTGCCGCATCGCTGAGCATGTACGTGCCATTAAACAAGACAAAAAATGTCCTGTCTACCGACACTTCAATGGACGTGACATATGGGCGTCGATGACATGTCTGTCACCACCTTGGTTTCCTGTACAAACACACCCGGCCGGGTCAGTCTGGAGAAAAGACTAATCCATGAGTATGGGACTCTTACACCACACGGGATCAACGTTGTGTTCGCACTGACAAGCTGATTGATTGGCCACACCCACCCTATCCTTTCCTATATAAGCTCTTACTTTTCTCTCCTTACTTTATCCCTACTGGACTGCTTGGATTTCACCGCAGCTAAGTGTTTTTTTTATTATTATTTCGTGTTATTCGTTTCATGTGTGTACTATTTGTCCGTTGAGGAAGGCTCTTTGCCGAAACGTTCGCTGTTGTGTTACGTCTTGTCAGGCCTACTAATACCCTGTTTTTATATTATAAATTTACCTATTTTTAAACAACAGTTTAAAAAAAGGTAAATGAATTCTCTTAAGTATGTAATTTGGTTTAAACTTTTGACCAATAGTTACAAGAAGAATGGAGAAAACAATGGGAGCAAGAATGGGAACAACAACAGGAAAAATACAGGGAAGACGTGGGAACTAAAACAGAGTCAATTAGGTAGCCAATAGTAGCACCAATAAAAACAAATTGCGTAGACGCTCTCATATAAACACATTAACTACCATAATATGATGTCTAGGAAGTACGATTGTAAACGTAAATATAATTTTTTCGGTGAGTGTCCTGTATGCTGAGATAAACTGTGTGGTTGTTATGCAGTTCATATTTTGGGATAGATGTAACTATTGTATGTTATATTATTTGGTATGGAAATGAGGCACGTGTGGTTAACACACTGTATAGATCCAAATAATCCTTGTGAGAGAAAAAATCATCTTGATCTTAGATGCACTTTTTGTTTTCGGTTGAAATATTAGACAAAGTCTCCCTATTCTCGATGTGAAGCTAGAGCCGAATTGTATTCCGAAAAATATTGTTGCACATAGAAAATATGATATTTTATTTATGGTTAGACGAAATCAGTTTCCATGAAGCAGTAGATTTTAGTTTACCCATGAACAAACTCTTAGGGAAAAAAAAATCAATTCTGTAGGCATTTATTTGCTATGGAGTATTTTTATTACTGCCTGGAATGGTTTTTCACGTTGCGTTCCGGTACCTTTTTTCTAATAAGAAAAAAAACCCACTGCATTTAAGTATGTATTTAGTGTGATGGTGCACTCTAATATCGTAACACGCGTGAAGCCATTTAAAATGTCATTAAATAAATCGTTAGCAATCAAACATTTAAGTTGCGCTTTCATTTAACGTTGCGCGTTTATTATGTGACGTCACAGCTCTTAAATACCCCGCCCCCCTCGTCTCACATTGATCCCCTCCCCCCCCACCCTAGGTTCGTGACGTCATTTATGGACGGCCCCTACATTACTATTTGTAAAACATACTTACATCTGGATTTATTCATCACCCATGTAATCTCTCTAGAGTGATGGTTTTAAATGTTGATAGAGTTTTGGTTTTACATGCTGATATAGTTTTGGTTTTAAATGTTGATAGAGTGTTGGTTTTAAATGTTGATAGAGTGTTGGTTTTAAATGTTGATAGAGTGTTGGTTTTAAATGTTGATAGTGTTGGTTTTAAATGTTGATAGAGTGTTGTTTTAAATGTTGATAGAGTGTTGGTTTTAAATGTTGATAGAGTGTTGGTTTTAAATGTTGATAGAGTGTTGGTTTTAAATGTTGATAGAGTGTTGGTTTTAAATGTTGATAGAGTGTTGGTTTTAAATGTTGATAGAGTGTTGGTTTTAAATGTTGATAGAGTGTTGGTTTTAAATGTTGATAGAGTGTTGGTTTTAAATGTTGATAGAGTGTTGGTTTTAAATGTTGATAGAGTGTTGGTTTTAAATGTTGATAGAGTGTTGGTTTTAAATGTTGATAGAGTGTTCGTTTTAAATGTTGATAGAGCGTTGTTTTTAAATGTTGATAGAGTGTTGGTTTTTAAATGTTGATAGAGTGTTGGTTTTAAATGTTGATAGAGCGTTGTTTTTAAATGTTGATAGCGTGTTGGTTTTAAATGTTGATAGAGTGTTGATTTTTAAATGTTGATAGAGTGTTGGTTTTCCTGGTTTGATCAGACCCATTCCATATCCGAATTCCGGACGGAAAGAATGATAATTTTTATGTGTTAGTTGGTGCATGCGGAGTAGGAAAAGTGTTTTTGGTGCCGTCCATAAATGACGTCACGCACCTCGCGGTTTGGGGTCACACTTTAGTGACGATGTGTGACGAGGGGGAATGGGGAGGTTCAAGAAATGTGATGTCACATCAAAACGCGTAACTTTAAATAATAAAAGGTGTATGTACTTGGATAAATGATTGCTTACACTTTATTTAATGACGTTTTACATGGCTTCATGTGTGTTACGATATTACAGTGCAGGCTTACACTAAATACATACTACAATGACAAAGAAAAGTGATTTGAAGCAGGCTCATTTTCAAATAGAAAATGCGGCTTTATTTGGGGGGGGGGTGTCAAAGATTTGTGACGTCATGTTGGAGGGGGCCTAAGCTTTTGTGACAGCTTGCGACGGGGGGGGGTAAAAATCAGTCAAAATGTCGTGACATCATTTATGGACTGCCCCCTTTATATCTATGTCTGAGGGTTGTATTAGATTATATTTAGTCTATAGTCTGGACTCTAGAGCGACTAAAATATTGTTGCCAACTACCTGCTTAATTTTTATTTTTGAAAAATCGAATTTATTTAGGATGTTAGTTGCAAATATTTATTTATTTTCGAACTTTCAAATAGCATAATTACTTTTTTTTTAAACGTATCATGTCAATTTTTGAAATAAAAAATATAAAAAACCTAGACAGGCAATTTTTGAAATAAAAAAAACAACCTAGATCTAGGCTGAAAAACTTAGCGCTGGCAGCACTGCCCGCCAGAATGCTTGGTTTCACTCTTTACCGAGACATAACTTTTTGTAAAAGATGTCCTACTGAATGTTTAAAGTGAGAATGTTACTATTAAAATCGATTATTATTTTTGTGCATATACCTCAATGTTGACTGAAATTATAGTATATACTGTTTATGAAAGCCAGTTTCTTTGTTATTCCCTCTCCCAAAAACTGCATACACATCATACTCTACACACTATATTTTTGTTAAAAATCCACCACAAAGGTCAAAGGACACACGATTATTGATTATCATTCTAAAATATAAGCCATTGATAAGCCTAATTGTAGCTTGTCTTTCATAACTTCGTGATGTATGTCAAGTTAGAATACATAAATTTCACAAAGATACATTTATTTCAAGCTAGTAAACTTTTGTGTTCTTACACGACGTCATTTAGCTGTGTGGTAGATGAATCCTGCAATTTATTATTTAAAACACCCTTTCCCTTCATTCAATATGCTTGTTTACTTAAAGTCAGATGACAATGAACCCACAGATGATCAGGAGCTAATCATGTGAATACGCACATTAGCACTGATATCGTCATTATTAATCCGATCGTTGAGTGCATTGTCCATTACTGACTCACAGTAAACTAATACTATATACCAGAATACAATTAAAAACCAACTTCACAATGCTTGTTTAAAAAATAATGCCATGTATAATATTAGTCAGAGGCGTCACCAGGGTCGGTGTCACCGAGTGAGTTAGCTCATGGTGTCACCCCGTCACGACTTACAACGTAGACCTTCTCCGAGTCTGCCATTGCCAAATAACGGGATCACACAGGGTTTTTCATTTGCGTGTCACCCCTTGTAAGGGTGTCACCCGGTGCGGTCCGCACCTCCCGCACCCCCTAGTGACGCCTATGATCTTAGTTTTGGATAATCATGGTGTGCAAGCTCGTAGAAATGTGAAGTTAGATCATTTTAGTACGTACATAGGCTTACACTGTCATGGTCGTTTAGTACTTGTAATATCTTATTTTCTATCTAGAAAGGCTATACAGCAAAATCACTTAGAAAAACGAAAGGGCTTTTATAATATTAAAATATGACATACAGGGAGATCAAGTGTTCTATATAGGATACACCCCGTCGAGAAGGAGTGGCCTCTACGGGGCTCGGCGGACGAGTAAGGTCGCGGGTCGCGGACTTGACCGCGTCGCCCCCGACCCGAAACCGACAACTCCTGGCAGGCAATGCCGAAGTTCGATATGTTAAGTGTTAGATGCTAGTAACATATGATTACAGTCGATGTACAGATCTTAGACAAAGCATCTTAAATGCATTGTCGATGATGAGAACCAAAGTACCCGTTGAGGGTGAGGTAAATCCGAAGCGACCGTTTCGTCCCCCTCTTTTTACTAGCAACGACATTGAGCGGTGCCGGTTTAGGGCCAGGAGCGCCAGTACGGATTAGCAAAAGGAACCGCGAATAACGCAGCGGACGCCAGCTCTGAGGAAACCTTCCAGTGGGGGTTGCACCCTAGGTAGGTCATTGATGATCCCCCGCTTAACGGCGGTCCTAACCATTGATACTCGTGTGCTTTACCGGAGTGGCGCCAAAGTGGTAGCGGGTCGTAGTAGGGAAATTCCACCCCTCTTTGTGAGGTCAAACTTAGTGGGAGGCACCTTTGACTTTCTGTCCTGGATGCCCAGGTGGCCGCTTCAGAAGCGTCCGCTCCGGGGGGTGGGGGTGGTGGCTTCCCAGTTGTTACGTCCCCTTGAGGGAGTGGGCCAGATAGCTTCCAGGAAGACCCATGAAGAGCATTAGGCTCGGGGCTTCTGATTTTCTTCCACATGTAGGATCATATAGGATACAGTATACACCAAGTTTTAACATACAAATTTTCTTGCGACATAGCTCTGTACTGTAGCAAATGTAAGCTCTATGGGTGAGAGGCAGGGCTGCAATTGCTAACGCCGGTGTCACGAAATAAGTCTCCCCAAAATAAAATCTCCCCCGGAATAGTTTATTTGTAAAACATAAATCGCCACCGGAGGATTTGTTTTAAACTATGTAATTAACAGTGAAAATAAACCCTCCCCTTAATTATTGGAAAAATTATAAATAATTGTTTTATTTATCTTTATGACTTAAAACATAATTGGATTTGTTCTTCTTCATTTCTGTTTGATTATTGGAAATTGAGCAATCTTTAGCTTTGTAAGGGGCGTAGAATTTGCGGGCCTAAAGAGGGGGTATGCCCGGTATAGAAACATTTTTTGAGTATGTTAATTGCCCAGGTTATTTATTAAAAAAAAAAAGAATATTGACAAAATGAACTGAAATATTAAGATGATCAAGTTATTCGAGTAACGTGACACCGTTATTTTGGAACAAGAATTCACTCTTTACGTTTGTGAGGTTAGTCATGTGTTAAGGACCTAAATGAATTACCGATTTCTATGTGTGCATTAAAATAATTCAAAAACATTATTACTGTCTATTATCGGTAGCGTAGTCGTTTTACATAAAGTTACTGGAGAAAATTTAACATATCAAATGTCGCCAAGGTTTTTAAATTTAGAAAATAAAGTCAAAAAACAGGTACACGATTATACAATCAGTGTATTAGCTAGGGTTGGTGATACCCATTGCGTTATAAAATTCTCAATATGACCCAGACAAAGTGTTGAGGAGATCTGGGTTTGAGGATGAGGCGCTTAGTTAGCTGGAGATTCAGGTTAGGTGTGCCGCTCTGAATTAGTTAGGCATAAGGTCAATGACCTTACGGAATGTTAGATTCCTGGAGACTTAAGGGGTAACACAGAGGTGGGTTGTTTTTTGATGAAAAAATGCGACATGGAAAACTTTAATTTGTCTTTTGGTTTAAGCGGGTTGGGTAAAGGATTAGCTATATGTCTTAGTAGATAGATTGCTTCAATGTGGGCACGTATTGCCATTTATGTTGTCCTATTCGTGTCATAGTTAGCTGAGGTCATGATGAAGTCTGCTTAGGAAAACCTTCACGTTCTAAGCAACGGTGGTCAAACCGCGGTTCGCGAGCCCGCTTGCGGATCTTCTGTGTTCACATTGCGGCTCAGGTGCAATTTATGAAAGATATATTAAAAGGATTACTGATAAGATTTCCATTGCAAGGTTTTTTGACATCATAATGCTTCAATGCAACTCTTCATCAATTTTTAAAATATTTTTTAAATGGCTCTTAAATATTACTAAGGGTTGGTCACCTGTTAGTCTATGAGTTATTATAATGTAATAAATCACGCAAAGGGAGGCATTAGGGAGTAATTTATATGAGGTGTGTATGTGTTGTTTGTATGATTTTTAGTATGTACGTTTACATATTGTATGTATGTATGTATGTATGTTAGAATGCATGCATGTATGTTTGTATGTATGTATGTTTGTTTGTATGTACTGTATTTATGTAAGCATGTATGTTTGGATGTAATTATGTATGCATATATGTATGGATGTAATTATGTATGCATATTTGTATGTATGTGTGTATGTGTATGTGTATGTATATATGTATGTATGTATTGATGTATGTATGTATGTATGTATGTATGTATGTATGTATGTAATGTATGTATGTATGTATGTATGTATGTATGTATGTTTGGTATGTTATGTATGTATGTATGCATGCATGTATTGTGTTTGTGTTATGTATGCATGATGTTTGTAGTATGATGTTAGTTATGTATGTATTTTTGTATGTATGTATGTAATCATGTAATGTATCGGTTGTAATTATGTAATGCTTATATGTATGTATGTAATTATGTATGATATATGTATGTATGTGTGTATGTGTGTATTGTATGTTTGTATGTATGTATGTATGTATGTATGTATGTTTGTATGTATGTATGTACGTTACGTACGTATGTATGTTTGTATGTATGCTATGTATGTATTGTATGTATGTATGTTGTATGGATGTAATAAAAATGGGAATGTATGTCTGTATGTTTGTATGTATGTATGCATGTATGCATGTACGTGAGGTGTATGTTTGTATGCATGTATGTTTGATTATTTTGTTTAATAATTTTTTTTTATATTTTTGTAAGATAAATTTTGCAATACATTGTACTTGTTTTTGTAATGAAAGTATTTATTCATTGTTTTTTAAAAAAGAATCTTTTCTCACTATGTGATTTGCAATGGTAGCTTAAATTTATCCTCGAAGATTGTATACCTTAATAAAATGAAAATAATAACCTGATTGTTGTGATTCTCTTGTGTAATACTCTTTTTTATCCTCCTAAAAAGCTTTCTAATATTTTTAGAATATCTAGCAATATATTATTTGTACCATCAAGAGTACCATTTAAAGAACTTTTGTAAAATATGGAATAGGATAGATACAATTTTATTAATTTTTTTTTCTCTTCTATGGACACAAACTCTAGATTGGGCTGTCCAGTCCATAATGTATAATAATTAGTTCTAGACACTCTAGGAAGGGGGGCAGGTTTATAAATATAGGCAGAAAATTTAATGTTAGTCATGCATATTGATGCCAACGTCTTTATTTTTTGTTTACATGTGTTTAATGCTTTGAAAATTTTATATATTCGTTGTATATTTAAAACTGTTAGGCATTTAAAAATGCAATTCATAAGAAAAAATTAATTACACCTGTTCAGTAAAAGATAATTTTCACAATCCGGATATGAGATAATCTATTCGTGCATGGTGATGTTATGAAAACTTAAGTTCAATATAATTGCGCTGTATTTCTGTAATGTTTACAAAATAATTTAATTTTAAAAATCTATGTCTGTGTGTACGCAAACTTTTGACTAAATAAAAGTAACTGAAAGCTGAAATCACATGTATTCCGTACAAAGCATTTTTAATATCTAACACACACACACACACAAACACATATATATTTATATATGTATTATATATATATAGAATGATTTATTATATTATATATTAGATATATATATATATATATTATATGTATATTAGCTCAATCTGTCACCCCCTCACGGACTAACCCATAGTCCTTCCTCCGAGTCTTCTAGTGCCAAAATAACGGGGTAACAAACTTATTTTTAGCTTTTGTTTTTCCCCTTGTGATAGTGTCAGCTAGTGCAGTCAGCACCACCAAGTACCCCCCCCCCCACCTCCATTGACAGCTTCGCTCTGCGTCTCACAATAACATGCATAGCCCACAGAGTTTTTTTAAAAAAAGACTTTATAAATTCAGGTCAAGAAGTTTAACGGTCAGTGTCTTAGCCCGATTTTTTGTTTCCCCTCCGTGTACGGTTACTTAATTGGGTCAATCCCATCCTGTCCACCCGACTCTGAATATTAGAAACCTTCTCATCGTCTGAACACCCGACATTGTACAAACTTTACTATTTATAGTAAACAACACAAACCAATTGCCTATAAAGAAATGATTAAATAATCCTTGCTTTATGAAACAAAACAAATGCATTTTTAAACCCAAAAAATGCATGTGCGTTCAATTTGTACAGCGGAGAAAAAAATTAAGTAATTAAGTAATTTTCTAATTATATACATCGCCCCTGAGAAGTGTCAATGGTATCGTCCGGCTCCCCCCTCTTACTCTCTCTATATCTATGCCACTACCATAATTATGTATACAGTTAAACATGTGTGAATATTATGTCTCGACCCCTGAGAAGTGTCAAATGGTATCGTCCGCTCCCACCTCTTATCTCTCTATATCTATGCCCACTACCATAAAATAGTATTACAGTTAAACATGTGTTGAATATTTGTTCACGCCCCTGAGATGGTGTCAAACGGTATGGTTCCACAACCCCCTATTATCTCTCTATTTCTACGCCCACTACAATAAGTTGTATTAAGTAAACACTCTGTGTAGTTTTATGTCACGCCCATGGAGAAAGTGTCAATAACGGTATGGTCCACCAAACCCCTCTTATCTCTCTATTTTTCTACGCCCTCTACAATAAATAGTATTAGCAGTAAACACGTGTGTTTATTATGTCACGCCCCTGAGAAGTGTCATATGATCATCGTCCAGCTCCACCCCTCTTATCATCTGCTATTTCTTTGCACTACCATAATAGTTTACAGTAAACATGTGTGTTTATTATGTCACGCCCCTGAGAGGTGTCAACGGTATGGTCCACAACCCCCGCTTATATCTCTATTTCTAACGCCACTACAATTAGTAGTATTACAGTAAACATCTGTGAGTATTATGTCTCGCCCATGAAGGTGCCCGTCAAACGGTATGGTCCACACTAACCCCCTCTTATCTCTCTAGTTCTACGCCACTACAATTAAAATAGTATTTAAGTAAACACGTGTGGATTTTTTGTCACGCCCCTGAGAAGTGTCTCAAATGGTATCGTCCGCTCCCCCCTTTTATTATCCTATATCCATGCCGACTACCATAAATAGTATTACTGTAAACTGTTGTGACGTATTATGTCTCGCCCCTGAGTGGTGTCAAAAACGGTTATGGACCGCCACCCCCATCTTATCTATCTATCATCTACGCCACTACTATAAATAGTATTACATTAAACATGTGTGAATATTACAGCAAGCACAAGTAAGTCATTCTTTATTCTTTTTTGATTTTTAATGATCTCTTTGTTTTATATCGAAAGTATGATGGGTGGCGAATTTTTTTTGGGGGAGACATTATTTTACAGGGTGGGGCGAAATTATTTTAATATGGAGGAAAATATTTTCTCCCCCCCGGAGGGTTTTGTTTTTAAAACAGAGTCTCGGGGGGGGAGACTCTGTAAGGGGGGGATTTATTTTGCAACACCGGCCCTGATGAGAAGATATTGGTAAATATTGAGTTCTAATGGGTTAAAAATAACAGATAATAATAATATTCAAATTCAGTTAAATATAAAATTAGTGTACATGCCAACATGCTTATTTATAATTATAATGAACCGCAGTACATCAATAAAATGTAGAAAATAATTTTAAAATTCTTAAATTTTAATAGCTTTCAATCTTTGTCTTTACCATTAAGCAAGGAAAAGCGAGTTAATTTTTGACAAATTTGAAGAAATTTTCCAGTTAATTAGATTTTAAACAAATGTAATAGAGATATAAAACTAAAATGCTACCTCACTTTGGTGAGACCTGTACTAGAATATGCATCTTCTGTATGGGACCCATCCACCAAAGAAAACATTGATAAACTAGAACAAATTCAAAAAAGAGCTGCCAGATTCATTACTGGAGAATATTCGAAACTGACAAGAATAACACCATTAGTTAAATCATTAAACCTTGAAACACTAGAGGATAGAAGAACCAAAAGCAAAGTAGTAATCATACATAAAGCAATTAATTCTAATTTAGAAATACAACACAAAGATAACTTAATACAACCCTCAGATAGACATAAGCATAAAAACACATTTCTTATTCCGTATGCAAGAACAAACACATACAAGTTTTCCTTCTTCCCGTCCGGAATTCGGGCGTGGAATGGGTTGCCTGAAGAATCCAGGAAAACCAACACTTTATCAAAATTTAAATCTCTAATAAAAATGCAGGACTAAACACAAACCATAGATAAGCGTAGGACGCACTAATCTTCTGTATAGAAGGAGCATCTGTAAACAGATAAGATAAGATAAGATTTCAAGCAGTGACCGTTAAAAAAATCTTTAATGTTAAAAAAAAATGTTTTACAGTACTTGTCACGTGATAAAGTTATGTCATGTGACATCTTTGTTTCTGATTAATTTTGGTCTGGTAAAGCTACACTTGTGCCGAAGCCAGCCCATGACATGGCCCATGTACTATTACTAGTTAATAATTAATTATTACTCCTAATATGCATTCATAATATTCAGTCAGATAACTGACATACGCCAACGCCAATTGAACTAGACGGAGGATTTCCCTCTTTATTCGTGAGCCTTTTGTCTTGTCTTAAACTTAATCTTAGTAAATTATCATTATCATTATCATTATTAATTATCGACGTTATGATTTATTTTACATGTATTTTAATTAGTATTGCTTATTGCTAATACTATTTGGCTATTTACTATTTATTCATAGTGAGATTGACGCCAGGCGTCGAATTTTCAGTAGTCAGGAGATTGAGTTTAGGAGTAGGCTATTTCATTTTAGTATTACATGTATTTCATGAGCATGTTTGACTGTTATTGATATTGGATTGGCTATCTTACTATCTAAGATCTATATTTCTAATTCTTTTTCCACCCAGAAATAGAAATGGTAACACTAAAGTGCCTTGCTTTGTTACTGTGCCTGTGTTATGGCTACAGTCAGGTTCATTTAGGCCTAAATTCATGGCCACTGAACCAAACATTTCTTATTGCAAATAGTACAACTACACCAGGGAAATCAAATTCAGATGAAGGGTATTTTTACAGAACGCTGTATTACGATCAACAGGTGAGAAAATAATGTCTGATAGATGTCTAAGAATTTTTTATGTTAGTGAATTGAATTGCTACAAATAAACACCTTTAATACGTAAAAAAAATTAAATGTCTCCCTTTTAAAAAGCATTAATCATTATTTAAGCTGGTATGATTATGTAATTTTAGTTTTTAGTGCAATTTAGTTTTGTGACACAATTGTAGTATTTTTTAAAATAGATTACTAATTTTTATTGGACAAGTTGTTTGAGCAATTCAAAATTTTGTTTTATTTTTTATGTTTAGATTGATCACTTTGGCTTTGTCAACAGCCAAACATTTAAGCAACGAATTCTTGTTGCGGATCAATTTTGGAATAGAAATGGAGGTCCAATTTTTTTCTATACTGGAAATGAAGGAGATATTGACTGGTTTTGTAATAATACTGTAGGTATTTCTTATTATTACTCAAATGTTTTTTTTTCAATACCATGTTGTTTTCTGCAATAAAATAATTATGAGGATCCAAGTTTATGTCTTATTTAAGCAATGCTGAACATAAAGTAATAAAACATATAAAAACAATTTTAATTGTCTCCTTTTTAGGGTTTCATGTGGGACATAGCACCTGAATTTAATGCACTGCTTGTGTTTGCGGAACATCGATACTATGGGGAATCTCTTCCTTTTGGACAGGATACTTATAAGGTTATCTTCCTATGCCCCAAATTTTAAGAATACATTTAAAAAAATTTAAATTCTATTGATATCATTGATGACATTATTATTATGTAAACATGTTTACATGTTTAAAATGAGATAATAATGATGTTAAAAAATTGGTCATACAAGCTCTACATATTTTCCTATGGGATATTGTTGTGTAAATCTACAAAGAATAATGTCTTTCTAAAGGATTTAAAAAATTAATAACTAAGGGCAAGAATATGGGACATATTATTAAACAGTCTCTTTATTAATTTCAAGCTTTTCACCAAATATAGGTATAAAAAATAAAATGAATTGCCTCTAATGTGCAATATAAAAATTTATTCACTTGAAAAAAGTATGAATCTACATTATGATATACTGTAATACGTTTTTGAATCCAATGCATCTGAATTTTCTTTTTCAATTATTTCAGAATGTTAGTCTTTTGAATTATCTGACATCAGAGCAGGCCTTGGCAGACTTTGCTGAAAATATTCAATACTTAAAGACAACCATTCCTGGTGCGGAAAACAGCCCAGTTATTGCTTTTGGTGGATCTTATGGAGGCATGCTGGCAGCCTGGCTGAGGATTAAATATCCCAATGTGATAATAGGGTCAGTATGATCTGTTGTTGTTTCCTAAGCTATATCCACTTTCAATTTCCTTTGATAACAGGAATAATGTAAGATTTTTGGATGATGATAGATATTTAATAGAATATTATTTTGCAAGAAAAAATGTTTTGCTCATTGATAATTATAACCATAATTTTATAATTTTCACGCAAATAAACATTTTGTCAGGGCACTAGCATCCTCAGCTCCAATTTGGCAGTTCACAGGCCTAACACCTTGCAATGCATTTTATGATGTGACAAGTAAGACTTGGCTGGATGCATCAACAACTTGTGTAGACAATGTTCATAGATCTTACAATGTATTGGCTTCAATAGCTGAATCAGGTTTGTAAAAAAAAAGTTCTACTTAATGACCTCCCTTCACAAGTATTTGATTTTATTTTTGTATGTCACATGGATTTAGAAGAATATGATCTTCAGCAGTCCAAATTTTATCACAACTCAAGCTGCATAGTTTTAACCCCCTGACACAGACAGTTCAGCAAAAGTTTGGTAAAAATTCAAATAAGCGTAGTGCGCAATAATCTTCTGTATATAACAAGGAGCTTCTGTAACAGATAAAAAGATATTTAATAAGCTGTAAAACTTTGTTGTGCAGTAATGAGAATGTTTAATTGAACTCTGAATCCCTATGTTTTATTACCAATCACATTTAACTCGGGCATTTTTAATTAAAAAATACTTAGCACATTGCCATTAAGTTTAAGTAACAAGGTAACAGAGTACCATCTTTGAGTTTCAAATAAAGTAAAAAGTCTCACAGCCATTAAATTCCTGTTCATATTGAAATTGCTAAGAAAGATATAAGCTGTTGGATCAAAAAATCATTTTTGAAAAGCCATTTTGCATAACTTGTTACTCCTGCAAAAGATGGCCCATTATTTGGAATATATATTTCCAAAATACTAACATTGACCCACCGAGCTTAGTTGAGTTTAAAAGGGTTAGACTTAATGATCATTATTTCTTTTTGTTTTTCTGTGTGGTGAAATGCGTTTTCATGTAAAAAGTATTGAATGTTTATTTCAAATTTTTGTGTTAATATTCCTTTCCTTATTATATTTATGAAATTATAATATCAAATTGCTTTTAATGCAGCTGGAGGTTTTGAGTTTATTCAAAAGGCTTTTGGGCTGTGCACACCGCTGGCATCAAAGTATGATCTTCAAACATTCATGGACTTCCTGGTTGAGATGTATGTTGAATTTGCGGAGGTAAACTACCCGTACCCAGCATCCTTCTTGGCTGATCTGCCTGCTTGGCCAATCAAGGTAGAGCTAGTTTGGAAAGGAAATTACTGAAATGAATTAGCTGTAGACTCTAATAACATTTGATTTATGACTAAATATCACTTAATTATACAACTTAAAAATGTCTTAGAATTACGGAGTGATTATTTGGAGATTTCTCTGTATAACGCCGGGGGTTATTCGGAGATATCTCCGTATAACGCTGGCCGTTATTCGTAGATTTTCCCATGATTCTTAGCGTTATACGCAGATTGTTTTTGACTAGTTGCTGATTTGCTATATATTTTTAGAAATTCCCATGATCCGTGAGATGCTATGGACTCATGGTCTCATGGTTAAGGCATTCGATCCTTGAACTAAAACGGTCAGATGGTGGTTCGATTACCGATTGGGTCATTTTTTTTTCTAATTTCTTTTTTCAATTACTTTTCCATGATCTTTAATTTATAATTATGAGGTTAGGATTAGGGCAGGGATTAGTATTAGTAGTATGCAAAAGTCTAAAGTAGTTTTTGTTATGAACTGTTGGAAACCCAGCGCTTAGGCCTTCCCTTAGCCTTAGTCTTAGGCTACTACTAGTACTGTACAAAGTGTACACTTAATGTAACTAACGGCTATGGACTTTTCCCACTTGTGACGATGCAGATTGATTAAATTAATTTTAAAATCATTAATATTTTTAAAATAAATTTTAATATTATTTTATAAGCAATACAATATTTAATTTATTATTATTAAATCTTCATCGTCGTAAGTAAGTGGGAGAAGTCCATGGCCATGGTCCATAATGACCATACTTCCATGTCCAAGATCCATAGCCATCTAAATGAAATCTAGTAGGGTTTGTAAAAGTTAAAACAAAAATAATAAAGAATTATTATCTTATCTGTTTACAGACGCTCCTTCTATACAGAAGATTATTGCGTCCTACGCTTATCTATGGTTTGTGTTTAGTCCTGCATTTTTATTAGAGATTTAAATGTTGATAAAGTGTTGGTTTTCCTGGATTCTTCAGGCAAGAAAAATTATTTTTATTTTGTTTTGTTTTGGTGTTTGGATAAAAAAACAAGTACCAAGTAGAAAATTATTGTCAGCCAGCCGTTACTGTTACAAATGGTGGGCTGGTGTTTCAGATCAGATGAATATTTTTTTTTCTAAAAGGCTAAAAGCTAAAATAAAGTAATAATTATCATTATCAGTAAAATAACACTTAAAAGAAATATAATATATACCTACTATACACACGAAAATATATTAATATATCAACATTATAATATTATAAGTATTATACTATATTTTATAATTAATAACTAGTACTTGTGCCTTGGCTTGTGTTACTATTATTGGGGCTAGAACTAATGAAATCAATTTAACATTCTTATGGTTACAAATCACTTAGAGCTGACAAGACTAAGCACAACTATTTATTTTGATTTTAAAAAAAATGCTTTGACTTTGATGTAAACATACGGAATTTTATTATTATTATTATTTTTAAAAGAAATCTCCCGTATAACTTACTATAACTTATTCACTATAACACCGGGTGTTATTCTGAGAATTCTCCGTATAACGCCGGGAGTTATTCGGAGATTTCTCCGTATAACGCCTCCCTAGAATTATATGACATAAGATAAGATACGATTTAAACATACAACCTTTATGAAAGAATTCTTACAAATCACCATCCTCATTAGTATTAGGCCTCTACTGTCATTAGGAAAAAATTGACAGATTAAAGATTATTTTATTATTGCCACACTATTTGGACATTTCAAGACCATTAGCTATTAAATTGATATAATTTGTTAAGCTTTGCCACTAAACTATCTGCTGTCATAAATGTAAGTCTCAAGCAAGAATTGCTGCATCTATTAATCAAGGTGACTTTTTATTCATTAAATTGCATCCAATAATTAAGTTTCATCTGTCAGCATCAGCAAGTGAAGTTTCTTAATGAGATGAGTTTGAATTTATTTCTAAGAAGTTTTCTTCATGAAAAGTTTTTAATGATACTTTTTTCAGGTAGCATGTAGTTATTTATCTGATCCGCTGGATGGCGAATCATTACTGGTAGCATTGGGCAAAGTGACCAATCTGTACTACAATTTCACGGGTAACACAAAATGTGTCAACTGGACAGAGAATGGGAACGGTGACGCATCACTTGGATATCAAGGCTGGGACTACCAGGTACATGACCTCATTTTCTAGTGAGACACATGAACTAATTCTTGTGACGTGTTGTTATTTGGTTCTATAGCTGCAGTTTTATTTAATTTTAACGAAGGCTGTTAACTGCTTTACCGGTTAACTTGTCCTAAGATTAGGACTGATCTTGTTTAATCTGGACCGTTAAATCTGTAACTTCAATTAGCCTATTATGCGGAGTTCAATTTTTGGTGAACGGTTAGGTTGTTAACCTCAAGGTGCAGAGCAGCATATGAGAACTAATACACAAACGATAATGACATCAGGCCATTACAGAGTTCTGCAGCAATAAAATGAAAAATAATAAATTTATGTTAAAAGGTGGACGTTTGTTCTTGAACTGAGGCTCAATTTTATTAAGATTTGATCCTTGACATTTCTTTTCCCTACAAATGCTGCCCTGGCCATGAAAAGCTGCCCACCTCTTCCTTAGCCTCATTTTTTTTTGTTTTTTTGTATTTTTAAAATTTCATGAGTTGACGGGCATCCTGCAAGAGAGGTAAACACAATGTCACCATGGCATGACGAGGCATGGCAGGGCTCGAGTTTCTAAATTTGTTACATGCTCTTGTGGGTTTTAAAAAACTAAGGGAAAACACCTCTCTACCTCTACTGGTCTCTTTTTTAAACTGTGAACCGGTCCTCAAAAACTAACAGTCTTAACAACCTTACCTTTAATGCTATTACTGTCAACATTATCCCAAAATACTATCACCTTGTTTTTTCACCTTGCATTTCAACACTTACAATGTCAACTATTGAACTCTTGCAGAGTTGTACAGAAATGGTGATGCCAATGTGCAGCAACAACACCAATATGTTCTACAACATTCCATGGGACTTCCAGGAAGTTAGTGACAAATGTTTTCAGAAGTTCCAGGTTCGACCGAGGGAAAATTGGGTGGCGCTAGAATATTGGGCTAAACAGCTGAAGGACACTTCCAATATTATATTTAGGTAATGCATCTTGGAAATTATAAGCAGTTTTTAAAAGGTCGTGAAAGATTTGTTTTTAGATTATAATTTTTAAGGCCATATAATTTAGGAGGTTACAGCTCACATAATGTGACTGCACCATTTCACATTTTGTTTTGTAGTTGAGTTTTAAACTTCATTTGATGTGTAACTGACAGCTTTAATAGTATTCTTGCAATTTCAAAACTATTTCTTTTATGAAAAACTGTTTATAAGTATTGACTTCTTTCCCCAATTTTTTAAGTAATGGATTGTATGACCCATGGTCAAGTGGGGGAGTGATGGAGTCGATATCTGATACTGTGGTGGCCATACAAATTCCCTATGCAGCCCATCACCTTGACCTTAGGGGCAGCAACCCATTGGACACCAGAGCAGTCATCAGTGCCAGGATCCAAGAAAAGAACATCCTCCGCAACTGGCTGAAAATCACGTACATAAACAATTCATAGATTTTCAGTTTGCTTTTTTTTTATCTTCCTAGATAATTATTAGGAAATTACTTTCCTATTCAAATGAATTTTATCAATTTATGTTCAGGATAATTCTTGACCCCTCTAATATTAATAATTACATATCAGTTAAGATTTAGTTGTAATCAAAGCCTTTAATCAAAGCCTTTGTTGTTTTAATTTATAATGATTTACAAAGACAAATTGTCTAAACTTATTTTCTTTGTCTGAAAATATTTTATAATTTATTTGAGATTGTTACCGAAGTTCTTGTAATGTTTTTATTAAATTTTTTTTAAAAATGCTTTTACCCTATTCAATAACAATATTTTTTCTTGCGCAGTCTGATTGCAGCCCCACCTCACTTATATTGTTTTCAATGAATGATCTGACTATAAATAAAGTTTATCTTTCAATTAAAATAAAATAAGCCTTAAAATGCCGCCTCCAGAAAAGTATGATATTAGTGTAAAACAATGCAGTATATGAAGGGGAAAAAGTGATCAAACTACAGTAATTGGTTAATTTTTTTTTAGAAATCTTGTAAAGAGTTCAGGAACATTAAAATAATTAAGGAGTGGAATGGCTTGACAGCTAGCAATAATTCATGTTTGTCTCTGGCTAAGAAATAGTTCTACTATTTTTGTACTTAATTTTTTTTAGCCTTACACAGCACTACAGTAAATGGAATGGTTTCTCTTAATAATTTTATAATTTGTTAATTAATTAATTATTTAATTATTTCATATATACTCCTCCAAGTTAAAAGGTGTACAAAACTTGTTGAAAATATCTCAGCATAATTGTTACCCAATAAAAATACACTTGTTTTGAAATAATTTTTGTTTTAGTCTTTGCTTTAAATCTAAATTCAAACATGTATTCATTAACCTTGTTTAAGTTAAATAAAAAGATTTTCTGAACATAGTATCTTATCTTATCTATTACTGACTAGGTCTGTCAACGGGTACCCGTTGCCGATATATTACCCGGGTAGTAAAATTGCGCCCGGGTACCCGTGAAAATGTTATTGCAATGTCTATACCAATGGTGGTCGAACTGCGGCTCTTCTGTGTTCACATTTAGGCCCGCAAATAGTTTATAAAATTAAAACTTTTTGTTTGAAATATATACAGTACTGTGAAATATGTTTAACACCAAAACGCCTTAAAAAAATTACTTTCAACCGGAAATAAAACAGGGTCTCGAAAAACTACAATGTACTTTGATACACCTTTTTTCTTTCTTGGAACATGAAACAAATATCATTAAAATCAAAAAGGTTTTGGTTCTTTGAATTGTTCAAGTAAGGAAATAGAACACAACGCCCATTATTAGGAAGGGCAGGAAATGACAGAAATGACCTTGGCTTTGGAGTTGAAATACGTTGCACAAACTTTGAGTTACCTTCGAACCAATGTTTATCTAACACACACACACACTCACTCCTTTCTCCACTCCTATCCCAATCATACTTAAATAACAAACACCTGGTCTATTATTGGGTTTTCAAAAAAATATTTCAATCCGTTGAATGATTTTCACTGTAATAACAAAAACAAAAGCTGGGGGATGGGTCCACTCAGTAGGGGTAAGTCCTGGAAAGTTTGGTTAATTACAACAGTTGTCAGCTATGAATAAAAAATAACCCGTCATGCCATCATACGATTACAGATTACCGCCCTTTATCTTTAAAAGAAAAAAATTTACCTTGGCACCCCTCTGCTCATTGTTTTTACACCACTGTACTATTGTAGTATTTTTAATGTTATCATTTTTACATCTAAATTTGCATTTCCATAATAAACAAAGAAGTATAAGGCTAATAGCGGCATGACAGCACAAATTTTGAGGAGTTTCGAACGGTTAACCCGGGTACCCGTTCTAAATTTGGACGGGGACCCGGGCAGCTTTTTTTAACAATATTGACAGCGCTATTAGAGACACTCCTTCTATACAGAAGATTATTGCATCCTACGCTTATCCATGTGAAAAAGTATTGTCAGAATAACATTTAATAATCAAGAGAATGAAAAGAATGTAAAATCATGTATGTATCTGGGAAGACCCTACAATACACAAAAGGTAGTGAGTGATATTACTTATGATTCCCAACTAGTCTGGGAACCAAGCTAACATGGTAAAAAAAGAAAAATAAATTAAAAGCCCACAACACCACCTAGTTAATAAATAATAATAGCAGGTATATGGGTTTTTTAACTCTTTTTTAAAGTCTTTTTATTCAGTTAAATTCAAGTCTGATAAACTTAACACCCATCTGTGTAAGGGCAGCAATTACCAGGTTGGCACACAAAAAATGAATCTTTTTATCTCAATCACTAGAATTTTTTTTACCCACATAATTTATAGCTATAATGGCTTTAAACTTAAATGAACTTTCAATGAGTACTCCCTGTCCCTTCACCTTTGTCCTTTTCCTGTCCCCAGTCCCCACCATACTTGTTCACTTCCTGTCCACTTTACTTCCACACTTCTTGCCCCCCACCCTAGTGAACTTCCTGTATCCAGGGGTGGATAGGGTCTGCACGGGGCCACTGGCTGCAATTCAAACTGGGGCCTGGTGCAGCCGGTGTCCATTTAAATAAAATGATAGCTAGCAGCTAATGTAAGACTTAACTTGTAAGGCAGAGGGTAATAAGTAAAAATTAAATAGAAGTCAATTTTATTAATATAACGTTACATGAATCCAAAATTCATTAAAACATTTTATTATTATTTATTTCAACCTAGAAATTTCGTTTGTGAACTTTTCTCATGGCAAAGTTATCAATCAATTCAGTAAAGCTAAGTGAGCTTAAAAGTTCTTTTTCAATGCTCATTTGAGCATACCCAGTCTTTGTTGTCCCATGCAACTTCTAACTTCATTTTTTAAATTATTTTCAACTTTGAAAATGATCGCTCTCCGTTGCAGTTTGATGTCATCATTGAGAGATGGATGCGAATTGCGATGCGTACATTTGGAAAGGACTGTGTAAAATTTTGCTCATTTAAAAAACAGCAACATTTTTAGCTCTGTGCATGTGTTTTGAGTTTCGCATTGTGCTACTTCCTGTTTCTGACCCTGAGCCAGGGGCTGGACAATAACTTTTTTTGAAGAGTTCTGATAATTTGACTAATTCTGAAGTAAAGCAGTCTTCGAAATCATTTGAATTTTCTTCCATTAACTTTAACGTGGCTGCTGCCCGTAGGATTGCGTCATAAATTACTTAGCTTAATTAGGTTTGTAAGAAAGCAAAGTTTCTCATGGATGTCTTTATATGCGTATAACCTATGTTTGACAGCTGAAGAGAGTTTGCTAATGATCATCAGGGGACGCGGTTGTCGAGGGGCAGCGCGCTCGACTGGCGTACCGATGGTGACGGGTTCGAATCCATGTCAAGGCAAGGATTTGTTCCCGGGGCGTAGGTCGTCCCTGAGTCAGCCAGCTCCGAATGGGTACCTAACACTAGTTAGGCGGTTGGGTAATGCGTGGAACCCAAAAAACCCGTGGCCTGTGAACGCTGCATCACTTGCCAACAGATCATCTGTATCATCTGTCATGGTCTGTGGACGCAATTATCTTCTGCATAGAAGGAGCATCTGTATTGATAAGATAAGATAAGATCAGAAACCTTGAATTTTTGTCTTGGCGAAAATACGGTTTCGTGTGTTTTTGAAGTACCGGCAACGATGAGTAGATACAACCAGCCAGGTATAAAGCTTTTTCAGAAGACAAAAAAATCTGGCTGCATCAGGACAACCTACTGCTGCCCTTTCCCCAACCAAATTAAGGGAATGAGCTATGCACGGTATATAATGAGCAACACTGCACTTCTCACGAAGGATACCCTAAACTCCGTTTTACTTCCCAAATTTTTCTCGCGCTAAGCTAAGTTGCGTTGTTCCTTCACAGAATAACATGTGATTCATAGTGTAGTGGTTATCAGGTCCGCCTTGCACGCGGAGAGTCCTGGGTTTAAGCCACAGTGGGAACATATTTTTAATTTTTAAAAATGTTTGTTTCTGCCCATTCTTTTTTCCCCTTTTTTACGAACATCAGAGTTTATGGTTGGCAAGGGATGGTATTAAAGGGTGGGGGGGGGCAGGTAATAACAACCGCAGTGCACATGTCTCCACGTTTCCTCGCTTTTTTTTCAATTTCTTCGTGCTGCTGTTTGTGTCAGTTCTCTCTCACGTTCGTTGTACTATCTATGATGAGCAAGTCTGCGGCGCATGCTACGCTGCGGGTCGTATCTAGTACAAAATAATATTTTGGGGGGGCCCTTAAATCAATGGGGGCCCCTGGTTTTAGCCCGTTCAGCCCCCCCCCTTTTTAATCCGCCATAACCTGTTTCCCCTCACTTGTGCATGTCTTGCCCTCCTTCCATTTCTCCTATCAACCCTGCAAGCAACAAAAGTGTTTTGAAATAATTGAAAGTTTTACATGCACAATGAGCGCAAAATATTAATTATGGCTTACTGTAATGCATATTCACGGACTCAAATTGAATATTCAGTCAATGACTCTGTTCAATGGAATAAGCTTGGACATGATTATAAACAACTAATGCTAACACAAGTGGTGTCAAAACAATTGAAACCCGTATTACTCGTGTGATGGGACGATGTAATTGAATCATGAAACACTCGGTAAAGTTAACATTGAGCACTCATGTAATGTAAACATAGAACAATCAGTTAATGTTAACATTGAGCACTCATGTAATGTAAACATAGAACAATCAGTTAATGTTAACATTGAGCACTCATGTAATGTAAACATAGAACAATCAGTTAATGTTAACATGGAGCAATCATTTAATGTAAACATAGAACAATCAGTTAATGTTAACTAACTTTGTAAGACATTGAACACTTGGTTAATGTAAACACGAAGCACTGGTGATAAAGAGTGAACTGCCCTAGGTCACAAAAGTTAACTAAATGACGGGGGGGGGGACAAACTGAGACGATTGTACAAAATTACTCAGTTTATTGTTTTGTAGCATTGAACATTTATTGTAAACATTTTTAATAAATCAAAGTTTAATTCATGTGTCCTCAGTCATCTGCTATCATACAGTCAAGCATTGTCACTATCCATGTATAGCTCTGTTATCAACTTGAGCTGATCAAAAAAAAACAACAACTTATCTTACATCAGGTTTGATTGGGGACCACATGGCTAGAGTTCATTTAAGACTCAAGTCTTCCCCTACATAAATTATCAGTGGTGCCATGAGCCAATGTTCCCTCTAAGGTTTGTTGGTTCGTGTGCAAAGTAAAAAAACAACAACAACGTATGTGCAAAGTTGCACAGCATCCAGTTATTATCAAATTTTGCCGCGATGTAATTCTAAACTGCTACGCGGCGTCGGTCAGGTATATGTGCAGCCATGCAGCTCAAAGGGCACATTGGTCCCAGCTGTGTGAGACGCCGCTACGTCACGAACGATGCTGTGCCCAGTGTAGCGAGCCTTGTTGGCTTAATACTTTCAAAGGAAATAGAGCGGAATACGTGACCATCGTTGTATTTCCCATGAATTTTTGCTCCGAGTTAAAATAAATGTGTTTGTTTTTATTCCCATTTAGAGATACAACGACATTATTGAAGTTAAATTATCACATTCTCATCGCCTTTAATTATACTTCTTAGATGCAATCTCGATATCTCTTCAGCTCAAATGACCGTTTTGAGGAATTACTTTTTATAGAAAGTTAAAGACTTTTTGAATTGGAACCTAACCATAGTAACCAACAATTTGATGGTTGATTGACTACATCCCCCACCACAGTCAAAAAAGATGTCAGATGTTGTGCAATCAATAAGATTTATTCCGATTTACTTGAAATTTATAAGCATTTCATGCATTACAGAGGACAATTTCCCACATTTCAACACACATATTTAGTTTTTAATTCAGAGCATCGAGAAATTATTTTTAAATAAGATTGATTTTATCTTATATGTTACAGATGCTCATTCTACACTGAAAATTATTGTGACATACGTTTATCCATGGTTTTAGTCTAGTCTTTCATTTTTATTAGACTTTTGAATATTGTTAATGTGTTTATTTTTCTGGTTTGCTCAGGCGTCCAAATTTCAGAAATGAAGGAGGAATAATATGTGTTTATTTCTGCATATGGAAAAAGATAAGTGTTTTTATCCGTTTGTCTGAGTGATCAGTCATGTATTAGATTATTGTTGTTTTGTATTTCAAAATTAAAATTAATTGCATTATGTATTATTGTCTCTTTTCTCTTTGTTCTAATATCCTCTTGTGTGTCAAGGTTTAGTGATGTAAATAATGGTTCTACTCTTGTCCAGTTTGATATTCACCAACAATGGGATTACTGTATTTGCATCTTTTGAAATTGTGTTGTAGTGTGTGTATACGGAAGATGCGTATTCTAGTATAGGTCTGGCAAATGTATCATTTTAGTTTTGTGTCCTTATGAAATCATCACAGTATGATACATTGTTGTATTAATTACATCATCACAGTATAATATATATTGTTGTGTTAAGAGTCGTTGCCACTGCGTGTCTCGAGTCCTCCTGAAATCAGAAAGTGTCGATAATATCTAACAGAGAAGTGTATGTTCCCGTAGCTAGTCCCAGGAATCCGAAAATAATAATGCCCATGTCCTTGGCTATGGTAAGTGGCCCGAGCTTTTTGTCTTCATACAATGTTAACATCTCAACAGTTGCCTGCAGAGTAAAATACAGTACTAATTTGTCAACAACAACAAAAAAATGTTTTACAAATAAAGAACTAAGATTTTAAAAAAAATACATTTCTTGGCTGTTTTAAAACAAACAGAGCTAAGTTGTGTTAAAACATACAGAATTAAGTTCTTAAAATATAGTACTAAATTGTTACAAAACATACACAACTAAATTAATTTGTTAAAAAAACAACAGAACTAAGTTGTTAAAAAACAGAACTAATATGTTTAAAAAATAGTCAAAACTAATTTGTTAAGACAAGAAAGATATAACTTGTTAATGTTTAAAACTAATACTTTTGGTCATGCTTTACAATCGGTCCCCGGGAAGACGCCAGAAGGACTCCCGTGATAACGCTTACATATTTCATCTGTGTAGACACATATACTCGATTTTGGCGGCCTATGTCTTCGTAGAGTTTAATACACGGAACTTGATCGTTCGAATCATTTTATTCCAAAGTAGAAGTTGACGTCCGCTCTGACACTAAGGGGCATCTCAGTTTGTTTTCTTGATTCTTGATAAAAACTGGCATTGATCAGGGCTCAATCAATTAGTTAATTAATTTAATTTAATTAAGCAAAAAACCTGTAGTTTCTGTAGAAGTGGCATATCTAACTGCTAACATACAACCCAACTCGCTTAAAAAAGAAAAGAAAAAAGTAGACAAGTAAACTTCTTCCTACTTTTGTAGGTTGAGTAGCTCTAGGCAAGAAATTAGCATTCTCCTGGAGGGTGCCATTCCCAGCTCTGCCTCTAACTCTAACAGGTATATACATTCAGTGGTGTAGCTAGAACTTTTGCCGCCCGGGGCGGTCTCCAATTTGCCGCCCTTTTTAGGGGCCGTCCATAAATGACGTCGCACACTTGGGGGAGGGGGTCACACATTTGTGACGGTGTGTGACGAGGGGGAGGGGTGTATTTAAGAAATGTGACGTCACATAAAAACTCACAACTTTAAATAAAAGGTCCACTTAAATATTTGACTACTGACACTTTATTCAATGACGTTTTACATGGCTTCACGCGTGTAACGATATTAGAGTGCAGCCTTACAGTAAAAACATACTTAAATTAAATGACAAACAAAAAAACCGATTTGAAACATGTTCATTTTCAAATAGAAAATACGGCTTTTATGTGAAAAGCTTTGAGACGTCATATTGAAGACGGGTATAAGATTGTCTGACGACTTGTGACGATTTGGGGGGGGGAGGGTAAAAATCCCCAAAAATTGCGTGACGTCATTTAAGGATGACCCCTTAAGTCAATCATATGGTGGTTTTTATAAATTAATAAACACGAATAAATGATTGTAATTGAAACGAAGTAAAGGTAGGGGGCATTTTTTACCATTGCATTCTATATTTATGTAAGCAGTAATAAAAGAGGGCGCATAAGATTAAGATGATATACCTATAAATACATATTTTAAAAAAAATACAAGATACTTTTTTTAAAGGCCACACGAAAGTTACTGAGGCCCCCCTATGAGACAAAAGATATACACCCAAAAACATTACCGGTTAATATGCTTTTATTTTGTATTATAAATAAATGTTTTTTTTATAAACAAAGAAATTAGTGTGTAAACATATTTATACATTTACTTTCCTTACTTCCATAGTAGAAAAATTGTGTATTATGCTATCAAAATTTAAATTACTTATAATCTTGTTATATGGACAATATTGCACAATTTATTAGTCTTAAATCACTCAGTGTGGAACGAAGTTATTTTTTTATCAACCTCAGTTTGGAGAAGCTCCTTTCACAACTAGCGACACTGAAAGCAATTGTTTAAAAAATCATAGCAAAATTAAAATGTTTTATACAGAATTTTCCAATCTGTTCTTTTAAATAAATTATAATAGATCAAGTGGGCCTTTTTTCTAACACGTAATGCCCCTTCTTGCAATGCAGGTACAGCTACTGGATCCTTTTTCTTTCAATATGGAACTGTTCTTTATCAATGAATCAATATCAATAAAGTCATTTATTTGATATTCAAATTCTTCATTATTGATCAAAGCGTTCTTTTATTTTCTTTTATAATTCCATCCATGGATAAAAACATTTCTCGCTGTACTTCTTGTTATAAAGATAGAATCACGTATTGTGAATTTTCCCCACTCATATTTTTTCCTTCTAGCTCGGCGTTCAGTTGATATCTCCAACTCTTCGCAAATTGTTTCACAAATTGTTTTGGCTGATATAACAGCGTTTTGTATTAGCACATCTCTTTGTTCAATGAAATTGAAATGGATTTGGATAATTTTTTAAAAAATACGGGGGCCGTCAATAAATGACGTCACGCGATTTTGGCCGATTTTCACTACTCTCCCCCTTCGTCACAAAAACTTTGACCCCCCTCCAATATGACGTCACAAAGCTTCCCCCCACCCCACCGCATAAAAGGTTTATTTTCTATTTGAAAAAGAGCATTTTCAAATCACTTTTTGTAATTTAAGTATGTATTTAGTGTAAGACTGCACTATAATATTGTAACAGCGCGAAATTAAATATTTAAGTGGAACTTTAATATAAAGTTGCGAGTTATGATTTGACGGCACATTTCTCAAACATTCCCCTGTCCCTCGTCACACATCATCACAAATGTGTGGACCCCATTAGGTGCGTGACTTCATTTATGGACGGCTCCTACCATAGAAAATAAAAAGATTGCATTGAATTGAGTAAAATTCCAGCATTTGATCTCGTTTTACTAGTTACTTCTTCAGATGTCAATTTTTCCAACGCAAATGACATTTTTAAAGGATGTCTTTTTCAAAATTATTTATGCCTATTGTAATGTTTATTAACGGAGAAATTTGAATATTTTCATATTCTTTCATAAATCTTAATAATTTTCCATAACATTGACGAATTCAAATAATTTACTCGTTACTTTAATTGGATAGGCGTAACATTTTTAATGAATAACACAACTTATTTGTGCTACTTTTTTGCTATAAAAACAGAATGCATTTAATTTTTAATAACTTACCTTAGAATAATTGTCTAAAAACCGAAACAGTAATATAAATTACTACTTGCAAGATAATCACAATTTTTGAACCACCATGCCATGTAGATACTTGCTCGCGCATCATTCTGTGCATGTCTAAAATCCATGCAAAAACTATCGTGGCGATGTTAATTGCACATATTATTCGACCCAGCGGTGATGTGTATTTTGTGTAGTTTTCTTATAAAAACGTCATCTGTGACGTATACCACTTAATTTTCCAAACAAATGGAGAACTTTTTGAGCGATTATAAATTGTTGAAGGGTTATGCGTTAGTTATAACAACCAGTATGTAATAAAAAAAATCTGAATCCGTTAATTAAGACTCGAAAGTACCAATATATTTGTTTTACCGGGTTTCCCCCCTTCAAAACAAAAAAGGGCGGTTGTCGGAAATGGCTGTACTGTTCAAATGTCTACAAATGCTGCCCCCTAAATGTGTGCCGCCCGGTGCGAACCGCACCCCCTAGCTACGCCACTGTATACATTGTTTACTTCAAATACGTGCGACCATTTGACGTGTGCTAAATCTTTAAAAAAAATAATTTTTCGAGTCAATGTTGAAATAGAAAATAGTTCAAGTACTTACTGGTGTTATCATGGACAGCATACTGCCACATAGCGACCCGACCAGTGACATTAGCAAATCTAAATGTGGAACCACAATTGACACTGTCAATGTGACGGCAAAAATTGACATTTTCAGACACTTTGATGTGACATTAATTTGGGCAAGAAACAGAAACTGCCTGGCAATGAGGAATATAGTTGTGCCATGGAAGGGGCAGGGACACATGGATTAAGATAAAAGTTTCGTTTTAATGACTTCCTCTTTACTGGCTTTTCCATCTTGTGTGAGGCAACCTGGAGCGTGAACTGTTTGCCTTTTAAAATCCCTTATATTAACTTCACCGCCGTCTCTCTCTGTCGTTCGTCGTCGGGCGGGCAGAAAAACAAAAGTAAAAAATGACCCACTTCCTGTAAAGCCATCGAGCTGAAATTTGGCACACAGACCCGTGGCACCTAACAATGCATCGTATCAAAATTTCAGATCAATCGAACGTAGCGTAATTAAATTAATTCATTTTTAGTTTATCTATATAAAACTATATATAGGAATCGATATTGTTTACATTTTACGGGTCACTTGACTTCACGCCAGCCATCGGTGACAACATCTCGTGTTTTAGCCATGTTTGATTCACTCAGTTTCAGGCTGTAAATGTTTGTCGCGTTGGAACATAATCAATACTTTCAGTTCTGTCTCATATATAAGGGATTTATAGTCAAAAACTTTGTTTTTACGGGTATTTTTTTTAAATATTAAATCCCTTATATTAACTTCGAAATCTTGTCTGTCGTCATCTCGTTCGCGGGCGAAAAACAAAAGTCTAAAATTACACACTTCCCGTGATTTTATTGAGCTGAAATTTCGCACATAGACTCGTGTCACATAACAATGTATCGTATCAAAATTTCAGATCGATCGAATGTACCGTAATTACATTAATGCATTTTTTAGTTTATCTCTATTAAACATATTTAATTCAAATTCACGGTTTGTTATTGTTTTTCTTTCACGTGCCAGTTGAGTTCAAGCGTTGACGCCACACTTCGATGTACTGGCGTGCTTTTGTTTACATTTGTGACCAGACCTTTCCCATCCCCCACACCCCCTGGTTATACAGCAAAGGGGAGTTAAGGCAGATTCAGTATGTAAATCTTTGTCGCGTTTGAACATGATAAATACTTTTTATTATGTCTCATATATAAGGGATTTATAGTCAAAAACTATGTTTTTACGGGTTTAAAAAAAAATTAAATCCCTTATATTAACTTCACCGCCATCTCTCTGACTTGGTCGGGCAGGCGGAAAAACAAAAGTAAAAAATGACCCACTTCCCGTGCTGCTATCGAATTGAAATTTTGCACATAGACTCGTGTCATCTAACAATGCATCGTATCAAAATTTCAGATCGATCGAACGTACCGTAATTAAATTAATGCACTTTTAGTTTATCTCAATACAACTATAGGTAATTCAATTTCACAGTTTGTTATTGTTCGGCGCCCCGTGCCACTTGAGTCGTTCACGCATGCCATCGGTGACCACACCTCCCCTCCCCCTGGGTTTTACAGCAAAGGGGACAACTTAGTTTCTTTCTGTAAATGTTTGTCGCGTTGAGTTTCTTTCTGTAAATGTTTGTCGCGTTGAGTTCTTTCTCATATATAAGGGATTTATAGTCAAAAACTTTGTTTTTACGAGGTTGTTTAATTAAATTCCCTATATTAACTTCACCGTCTTGTCGTGATCGCTCTCTTGGCGGAAAAACAAAATTAAAAATGACCCACTTTTCATGATGCTATCGAACTGAAATTTTGCACATAGACTTGTGTCACCTAACAATGCATTTTGTCAAAATTTCAGATCGATCGAACGTACCGTAATTAAATTAATGAATTTTTAGTTTATCTCTATTTAACTCTATGTATCCGTCTGCTATTGTTGACCTCCACGTGTCACTGGAGTTCACTACAGCCCTCGATGACCATATCCCCATGTTTACACCAAGGGGAGTTCAGTCACGTTCAGTCTGTAAATGTTTGTCACGCGATGCGTATTATATTGAACATAATCAATAGTTTTATTTATGTAACAAATAAAAGGGATTTATAGTCAAAAACTTTGCTTTTACGGGTTGTTTTTCACTACTCTATTTTCTTGCATACATAACTTGTTCCACCAATGAGTTGTTTTCTGTTATGAAATAAGCCTTGTGAGGAGGCTTTCATCCAGTGCGGCCTACACCCCATCAGCTCATCGATCCCATCTCATCACAAATGATAAACAAGGTAATTGAAGTTTAACACCATGGTGTGCCAGCTGACACGCCGTGTTGCTTCATGGCAGTAAGACCATTGTTTGTCAGCTGACAAGCTGTGTTAATTCAGGACAGCGAGACCTTATCATGACACAGCTGTAGCCAGGTAGTGGTTACACATTTAAGGCCATGTCACTTATAATTAAATGAGTATTAATGAGCACACCTACCGGTACAATTAGGGACATCAAGCTTCCAAAAAACGACCCAACAAGGGACATCAATAAATCTACATGGGGCACCCCGACCGCAACTGCAACTAAAATAAAATAAAAATTTGGGGGAAACACAAAAAACTGGGGAAAGACGTTCGTTTTAATTAATGTATGTGTCTGGTGGGGTAGGGGCGGGGAGAAAAAAACAAAAGGTATGCCCGATGCCAGGCAGAAATAGACGCTCAGAAATGACAGTTGAGACAGTAACTGGAAGATTGAAAATATTTTTTAAGTGAACTTGTAAATGTTTGTATTCGTAAAGTAATTTGAGTTATAATAATACCGGGCAATAAAATAGTAATTATAAAGTTAACAACGACGAATGTGTCCATCTTGAAAAAATAATAATTTTTAAGAGTACTTCAAAATCTACCCAAGAGTTTGTAAAATTTTAACATGCCTAGTCTCACATTTAAGTTTGAAACTTTCCAAATCTAAGACAAAATTTGAAACTTTCTTAGACTCAGACTTAAATTTGAAACATTTCCAATCTCAAGCTTACCGATTAGAGAAAGTAATCCTCCACGTACCAAGTATTGAGTGACCGTCTGGACAAGTCTTGATTTGTTAGCCACTAGACTCGCCTCGATGGCCGGCCAGATGACGTTAATGGGCACGTAGAATTGAACTCCCACAGAGATAAACATGGCCACGGCAAACATCAGATTGACGGCAGAGTACAACCTGTCGGTAGTCAATGGAATAGTACAACCTGTTGGTAGTCAATGGAATATTACAACCTGTTGGTAGTCAATGGTAGAGTACAACCTGTTGGTAGTCAACGGTAGAGTACAACCTGTTGGTAGTCAATGGTAGAGTACAACCTGTTGGTAGTCAACGGTAGAGTACAACCTGTTGGTAGTCAATGGTAGAGTACAACCTGTTGGTAGTCAACGGTAGAGTACAACCTGTTGGTAGTTATGGTAGAGTACAACCCGTTGGTAGTCAACGGTAGAGTACAACCTGTTGGTAGTCAACGGTAGAGTACAACCTGTTGGTAATCAACGGTAGAGTACAACCTGTTGGTAGTCAATGGAATATTACAACATGTTGGTAGTCAATGGTAGAGTACAACCTGTTGGTAGTCAACGGTAGAGTACAACCTGTTGGTAGTCAATGGAATATTACAACCTGTCGGTAGTCAATGGTAGAGTACAACCTGTTGGTAGTCAATAGAATATTACAACATGTTGGTAGTCAATGGTAGAGTACAACCTGTTGTTAGTCAACGGTAGAGTACAACATGTTGGTAGTCAATGGAATATTACAACCTGTCGGTAGTCAATGGTAGAGTACAACCTGTTGGTAGTCAATGGAATATTACAATATGTTGGTAGTCAATGGTAGAGTACAACCTGTTGTTAGTCAACGGTAGAGTACAACATGTTGGTAGTCAATGGTAGAGTACAACCTGTTGGTAGTCAACGGTAGAGTACAACCTGTTGGTAGTCAATGGTAGAGTACAACCCGTTGGTAGTCAACGGTAGAGTACAACCTGTTGGTAGTCAATGGTAGAGTACAACCTGTTGGTAGTCAATGGTAGAGTACAACCTGTTGGTAGTCAACGGTAGAGTACAACCTGTTGGTAGTCAATGGTAGAGTACAACCTGTTGGTAGTCAATGGTAGAGTACAACCTGTTGGTAGTCAATGGTAGAGTACAACCTGTTGGTAGTCAACGGTAGAGTACAACCTGTTGGTAGTCAATGGTAGAGTACAACCTGTTGGTAGTCAACGGTAGAGTACAACCTGTTGGTAGTCAACGGTAGAGTACAACCTGTTGGTAGTTAACGGTAGAGTACAACCTGTTGGTAGTCAATGGATAGTACAACTGTGGTAGTCAAGGAGTACAACCTGTTGGTAGTCAATGGAATATTACAACCTGTTGGTAGTCAATGGTAGAGTACAACCCGTTGGTAGTCAACGGTAGAGTACAACCTGTTGGTAGTCAATGGTAGAGTACAACCTGTTGGTAGTCAACGGTAGAGTACAACCTGTTGGTAGTCAACGGTAGAGTACAACCTGTTGGTAGTCAACGGTAGAGTACAACCTGTTGGTAGTTAACGGTAGAGTACAACCCGTTGGTAGTCAACGGTAGAGTACAACCTGTTGGTAGTCAATGGAATAGTACAACCTGTTGGTAGTCAATGGATGAGTACAACCTGTTGGTAGTCAATGGAATAGTACAACCTGTCGGTAGTCAATGGTAGAGTACAACCTGTTGGTAGTCAACGGTAGAGTACAACCTGTTGGTAGTCAACGGTAGAGTACAACCTGTTGGTAGTCAACGGTAGAGTACAACCTGTTGGTAGTCAATGGATTAGTACAACCTGTTGGTATTCAATGGGTGAGTACAACCTGTTGGTAGTCAATGGATGAGTACAACCTGTTGGTAGTCAATGGATGAGTACAACCTGTTGGTAGTCAATGGAATAGCACAACCTGTTGGTAGTCAATGGATGAGTACAACCTGTTGGTAGTCAATGGATGAGTACAACCTGTTGATAGTCAATGAAATAGTACAACCTGTTGGTAGTCAATGAAATAGTACAACCTGTTGGTAGTCAATGGATGAGTACAACCTGTTGGTAGTCAATGGAATAGCACAACCTGTTGGTAGTCAATGGATGAGTACAACCTGTTGGTAGTTAACGGTAGAGTACAACCCGTTGGTAGTCAACGGTAGAGTACAACCTGTTGGTAGTTAACGGTAGAGTACAACCCGTTGGTAGTCAACGGTAGAGTACAACCTGTTGGTAGTCAATGGTAGAGTACAACCTGTTGGTAGTCAATGGATGAGTACAACCTGTTGGTAGTCAATGGAATAGTACAACCTGTCGGTAGTCAATGGTAGAGTACAACCTGTTGGTAGTCAACGGTAGAGTACAACCTGTCGGTAGTCAATGGTAGAGTACAACCTGTTGGTAGTCAACGGTAGAGTACAACCTGTTGGTAGTCAACGGTAGAGTACAACCTGTTGGTAGTCAACGGTAGAGTACAACCTGTTGGTAGTCAATGGATTAGTACAACCTGTTGGTATTCAATGGGTGAGTACAACCTGTTGGTAGTCAATGGATGAGTACAACCTGTTGGTAGTCAATGGATGAGTACAACCTGTTGGTAGTCAATGGAATAGCACAACCTGTTGGTAGTCAATGGAATAGTACAACCTGTTGGTAGTCAATGGATGAGTACAACCTGTTGGTAGTCAATGGATGAGTACAACCTGTTGGTAGTCAATGAAATAGTACAACCTGTTGGTAGTCAATGAAATAGTACAACCTGTTGGTAGTCAATGGATGAGTACAACCTGTTGGTAGTCAATTGAATAGTACAACCTGTTGGTAGTCAACGGTAGAGTACAACCTGTTGGTAGTCAATGGATGAGTACAACCTGTTGGTAGTCAATGAAATAGTACAACCTGTTGGTAGTCAATGTGTTGTATAGCCTGAGTTGAGGTATCGATTACTGTAATATTTGACCGCGGATGCCCCCCCCCTTTTTTCCCTGAAAGCCAAAGTCTGGACATACCACTGGTTCTGGGGCAGGTTAAGCGTTATGGTAGGCTCCACGTCATCTCCAAACTTCAGGTAACCATAGAAACCAACAGCGGTGTACACAGCCGTCACGATGACCATTCCCAAGTTCATGACCCCTGTCCACCCACCAAAGTCTGCCTGGTTCTTCATCTTGCTCCTAAGAGGGGTCATCTGCAATGACACTAGATGGCGTGAACTGTTTGATTAATTATATTGAACTTATTACAGTAACAAAGTAATAAAAGTATTAGCACACCAACACATAAACTAAACATACCAGACAAGTATTTCAGTATCACAGTAACAAAACATATTATCACAGTAACACAACAAATTATCACAGTAACAAAACATATTAGCACAGTAACACAACAAATTATCACAGTAACAAAACACATTAGCACAATAACACAAGAAATTATCACAGAAACAATGCACATTAGCTTAGTACACATTTACCCAGTAATAAATCATATTAGCCCAGTAACACCTACCAAAAATCGAGTTCCTCGCTTAAAAATCTGAACCCTAACTTACTAAACATATACTCTCAAACGCAAACACAGAAGTTCCGAAGAACATAGGCAGGGTTGACCAGGAGGCGAAGGCCGGTCTTGTTTTAGCATCAGGGAGATCCTGTGGGGAAAACAGATCATTTCTATTACAGCAATGTAAACATTGATTAATCTAGCATAAGGGAGGGAGATTCTGTATGAACAGATAATATATATGACAGTTATGTAACAATGGCTTGATTAGGGCGTCACAAGCACTTAGAAATATTAATGACCCTTCCTGGCTTCTTTCTAGCAGTACATTTTATTTGACCTATGTTACTAGTTACTTAATATTTAATATACATAATACAATGCAGGTTCCATCAGTGGGAACATATGTTCACACAATTTTCAGTGCAATCTAAGCCAGGCTTAAACTTAACACTTTTAAAGACCTTTAACCCCAAATAGAAAATATCTCATTATGAATTCTACACTTAGAATCAACGTACCCTTAGAATATACTGGAAAATGATGACCAACCCTACGAGATAGATGACGTTGGCACAAGCCGAGAACACAGCAAGTGTTCTCAAACTCTGGATCATTAGGTATGGCACGAGAAGTAGAAATATCACTGCCTCGTAGACACGGACATCAGGACTGGAGGACCAGTGATAATCTAAAATCTAACACGAGAAAATTGTGTAATTAGGATTTGAATATTTTAAAGTGAATGCGTTTATATATAACAAATGTGTTATTATTTTTATGTGAGCCTCTGTGAGCCTAGCTGCCCGCCGGGTCACCTCGCTATATAAATTCTCAAATTATTGTTATAAGGGATTAGCACCCAAGGTCGTTCTTTTTTAGGAAAATTAAAATTAATGTATAAAAATAAAATAATGCAAGAATTAAAGGGATAAAGATTATAATAAATGTAATTGACTTAAATCATCTAGACCAAAGCAACATTCAGTGAAAGTGTTACACATTTCAAGTCATTTGCTTTATAAATGGTTTACATTGTAAATTAGCTATGCCAAGTCTGTATGCAACAGTTACCACATTCTCTAGCACCGCTCTAGATGACATCCCTGTTATGCCACTCATGAAAGAACTTGATGTCTTGCCAACACATGAAGAGCTGCGCAAAGTTATTGACAGCCTAGTTTGTGGAAAAACCCCTGGGAATGATGGCATACCACCAGGAGTTCTAAAGATTTGCAAGACAGTTCAACTCCAGCCCTTGCATGAGCTTCTTTCCCTCTTCTGGGATCAGGGATTCATCCCACAGGACTTGAGGGATGCAAATATAGGGACACTATATAAGAACAAGGCGATAAACGTGACTGCAATAACTATCGCGACCCGTGTCATACTAACACGATTACAGAGTTTAGCCTCCCGAATTTATCCAGAATCTCAGTGTGGTTTCCGGGCTGGTCGGTCTACCATAGACATGGTGTTCTCCATACGGCAGCTCCAGGAAAAATGCAGAGAGCAGCAGATGCCACTATACATTGCCTTTGTGGATCGCACGAAAGCCTTTGATTTAGTTAGTCGCAGCGGGCTATTTCAAATCCTGGAAAAAGTTGGCTGCCCCAACACCTACTCGCCACCATCAGACAGTTCCATGAAAATATGGAGGGCACAGTACATTTCGATGGAGCTACGTCAGAAGCGTTTCCAGTCAGCAGCGGAGTTAAACAAGGTTGTGTACTGTGTACTCACTTTGTTCGCAATATTCTTCTCTGTATTGCTTCGATACGCATTCAAGGATAGCAGTGATGGAAACTGGTTACGCACCAGAGCTGATGTAGGCACTGATAGCACACACAGAAACTAGTTTGCAACAACTCGTGCCAAGCTTCTACAAAGCCTGCGAAGAATTTGGTCTGCAAATGAGCTTGCTTTAAAAAGACAAACATCATGACCCAAGGCACATGTTCTCCTTCTACCATCAATATCGACGATGAAAACTTGGAGGTTGTGGACAGCTTCACCTACTTGGAGTCCAAGGTTTCCAACTCACTGTCGATCGAGGACGAAATAAACAGTAGAATTGGCAAGGCAGCTGCCACAATAGCTAAACCAAATAAACGGGTTTGGCAAAACACCAAACTAACAGAGAAGATCAAACTGTGTGTCTTTCGAGCCTGCGTCATCAGTACGCTGCTATACGGGAGCGAAACATGGACTATTTATACATCACATGAGCGCAAGATTAATAGTTTCCACTTCACGTGGCGCACAGTTGTAAAATGGGGCGTCATAGTTGCAGAGGAGCGAAGGATGGAGGAGGCTACAGAGAGAGGAGCTAGGAGAAAGGCCAAAACATTGGGAAGCACAGAACTCGTGTGCAAAATCTGCGGAAAAGACTGTCACTCAAGGATAGGACTATTTTAGACACACGAGGAAATGCAACCGAACCCAACGGTGATGCACCATCGTCTCTCGAGACTGAAGGAAGCCGATGATGCCAAGTCTGTTTGGAAAAGACGTTCACTACTTTCTTCGGAATTCCTAAATAATGCAAAGAAGTTTGATAAATTAGAGTAAATATTCCATATAGAAGGAGCGTCTGAAGTATACAAGATTCTAGGTTTTAACAAACTGTCAGACATCTGGACTTTCCGACACTCAGCTGGAACACAAAACTAAAGGTCTACACTGGTTGGGTTATACCATTCCTAACTTAAGACTGCTAAATCTGGTAGGCAATGCAGGCAACAAATCTTACCTATCAACACCTCAACGCATTGGAAAATAAATGCCTCCGCAGAACCTTACACGTACAATGGTCCGATTTAAAGACAACTGTAGAAGTAACGGGACTTTCTGGGCAGGCATCTACCATAAAATATAGAATCTGGTCATACATAGGCCATGTACTTTCCGTGGACAACTCGAGACTACTCCACATACCCTCACATGGCAACCAGAGGGCGAGGGAGACCAGGTGAACTTTTTAAAGAAAAATGAACAAGTAAAGCAAAGTCCTGGGTCTTTACACTTTACATATTCCAAGATTTCATCACGCTGCAACAAACCGACAGGACCGGAAAAAACAAATATACGCCCAATGAGCCTTCTAGGCCCAAAGAGAAATTCAATCAATCAACCAATCAATCAATCAATCATTCAATCAATCAATCACTCACATCAATCAATCAATCAATCAATCAATCACCCCACTCAATAAATCAATCAATCAATCAACCAATCAATCAATCAATCACTCAATCAATCAATCAATCAATCAATCACCCACTCAATCAATCAATCACTCAATCAATCAATCAATCACCCACTCAATGAATCAATGAACCAATCAATCAATCAATCACTCAATCAATCAATCAATCAATCACCCACTCAATCAATCAATCAATCAATCACTCAATCAATCAATCAATCAACCAATCAATCAATCAATCAACCAATAAATCAATCAATCAATCAACCAATCAATCAATCATTCAATCGGTTATAGATCTAAGAAGCTTCAAACAAAGAGGGTTGTGGTGGGTGGGGTTTAATCAAATTGACGTGTCCTCCTGTCACCTCTTTGATGTTGACCGACACCCAGACGATATAGATGCAGCAGAAACCACATTGCATTACATTGATGAACACGTTGACGAGGTGTCTGAAAGTGCAAGGAAATAGGTCAAGGTCAGTTTCAGCTTGACAGAAGGAAACAGGCGTGGCAGAAGTAAGGAGGTGTGACAGAAATAAGGTGTGACAGAGAGAATGAGTTGTGACAGAAGGAAACAGCCGTGACAGAAAAGAGTGGCAGCAGGTAGGAGGGTTTCACGGGGCTGCTGCATACGTTTTCAAGCTGTTTCATGTAATATTTGACCGATAAGAGAGCTTAGATATATGAATTAAATTAAAGTGGATCAGTGGAGTGAGTAGAACAATGATATAAGTAGGACAATGAATTAAACACCGCGATGGATTAAGTAAGGTTATGAGTTGACTAGAACCAGGAATTAAGCAGGGTAACGAATTAAGTAGGGCAATGAATTAAGTAGGGCAATGAATTAAGTAGGGTGATGAATTAAGTAGGGTGATGAATTAAGTAGGGCAATGAATTAAGTAGGGTGATGAATTAATTAGGGTGATGAATTAAGTAGGGTAATGAATTAAGTAGGGTGATGAATTAAGTAGGGCAATGAATTAAGTAGTGCATTTAATTATGTAGGGCAATAAATTAAGTAGGGTAATGAATTAAGTAGGGTAAGGAATTAAGTAGGGCAATGAATTAAGTAGTGCATTTAATTATGTAGGGCAATAAATTAAGTAGGGCAATTAATTAAGTAGGGCAATTAATTAATTAGTGCAGTGATTGATACATCTATGTCTGTAGGTTATCATAGCCTTACCTAGAAAAATTTGCATATTTTTGTATCTCCTTAGGGCCGTCTGCGAAACATTGGTAAACTACGTCAGCATATGTAGCAATTGGGACATTTGACCTGTCGATATATCAATGGGGATATTTGACCTTTCGATATATCGATGGGGATATTTGACCTGTCGATATAACAATGGGGATATTTGACCTGTCGATGTAACAATGGGGATATTTGACCTGTCGATGTAACAATAAGGACATTTAACCTCTAACAAAAAGAAAAGCGTGGGCACCAAACATATCGGTTGTCGAGATTAATATCTTGCATGTTTTTTGCATGGGCGTAGGGAAGGGGGGGCAAGGGGGGCATTTGCCCCCCCCCTACATTTGAGAAATTTTTTTAAAATTTATTAAATGCATTAATAAATGTTGTATTTTAACTATTACAGTAGTAATTTGTAAGTCTTATTAATTTCTAAGGCTTTTTTCAACCATTATTTTATACTGAACTTGAATTTAATTGAAAATTGTACCTGTATGGCATTGCCAGTTAAAATTTTAAAAAAGTGGGCTTTTTTTGCCCCCCCCCCTGGAAAAATTCCTAGCGACGCCCATGGTTTTTTGGGATTGATCATTGAAATTTCACCTCCCTGAAGATTTGTCGTACTAGGACCTATACCATTGATTGGCCATTCTTGGCGCCCACTTTTTCTTTTTGTAGACATGATAAATTGAAAGGCAAAGGTAGTGTGTGCGAATAATTTTTTTTCCTTTTTAGTGCATAAGAATAAAAGGGTGTTTTAAAAAAAATATCTTTTTTAAACCAATTTTATAAATTTACTCCGTGCCGGTGCATGGGCTCATGGAGTGTTCGTCCGGCCCTCTTGGTAGAACATGTCCATATGTATGTATTGTATGTATAACGTTGATAGAGCATATTCCATATGAATGTATGGCTTTGGTAGAACATGTGCTTAGGGGTCGTCCACAAATGGCGTCTTATCTTATCTTATCTGTTTACAGACGCTCCTTCTATACAGAAGATTATTGCGTCCTACGCTTATCTATGGTTTGTGTTTAGTCCTGCATTTTTATTAGAGATTTAAATGTTGATAAAGTGTTGGTTTTCCTGGATTCTTCAGGCAACCCATCCACGCCCGAATTCCGGACGGGGAGAAGGAAAACTTGTATGTGTTTGTTCTTGCATAAGGAATAAGAAAGGTGTTTTTATCCTTATGTCTATCTAAGGGTGGTATTAAGTTATCTTTGTGTTGTATTTCTAAATTAGAATTAATTGCTTTATGTATGATTACTACTTTGCTTTTGGTTCTTCTATCCTCTAGTGTTTCAATGTTTAATGATTTAACTAATGGTGTTATTCTTGTCAGTTTCGAATATTCTCCAGTAACGTCACGCGACTTTGGCGATTTTTACCCCCCCCACCCTCCCCCCTCGTTACACTTCATTACAAAAACTTAGACTCCCCTTCCAATATGACGTCAAAAAGCTTTGACCTCCCCCTCCCAAACACACACACAAAAAGCCTTATTTTTTAAATTGAAAATTAGCTTGTTGCAAATTAATTTTTTGTCATTTCAGTATGTATTTTGTGTAAGTCTGCACTCTAATATCATAACACGTGTGAAGCCATTGAAAACGTCATTAAATAAATTGCAAACAATCAACTATTTAAGTGGAACTATTTTTTAAAGTTGCGAGATTTGATGTGACGTAACATTTCTTAAACACCCCCTCCCCCCTCGTCACAAATCGTCACAAGTACGTGACCGCCCCTCCCCTCTAGGCGCGTGACTTCATTTATGGACGGCCCCTTATGTGTGTATAACGTTGGTGGAACATATGCCATATGTATAAAGTTTAAGTCAACTGACCTTCTTTCTAAGATGTCTGAACATCGATTCAAAATGTGCATACCGTGAATAGCTACGAGAGCGATCAGTAGAAACAATGCGAGGCCAACCTGGCAATTTGAACAAAATAAATCATCATAACACTACATTACAACTATTCTCAGTAATACTCCTGTAAGCAAAACGCTTGAAAAATCCCAACATATACCCCAAATGTGGTGCTTAGAATTATAGCGAGCTCGAGTGGAGTTTGGATTTGTTATACAAAAATTTAAATCTTAATTAGTAAACGTGCGATGTTTAAGTATGGAAATTGAAAATAGAAACACACTGGGGTAAAAGTGTGTTTAAAAAAGTGTGAATGGGGGTGGGGTGGGGTGGACGTAACTTAATTTCAATAAAGTGCAAAACTTGTATTTTCAATTAAAAGAGAGTATAGAAAGTTGCACATTTCAACAATTTGGCCGATTTGGTTGGATATATTTTGCAAAAGAAAATTTAAAAAGTAGCCGTATGATGAAGTTTAATAGTATGTTCTTTTATGGTATAATTAACATTAAATTATTATTAGATTAATTAATAAGTCTTTTATAAAAAAATAAAAGTTTTTTCAATATAAATCAAATGAAGTCATTTCCACCATTTCCATACAAGTAATTACTATATTTAAAACAACTTATAAACGCATATAGATTAAAAAAAAACACTTAAAACTTGTCAGCACGCACTCCATGCTTAACGTACATATTCTTAGAACTAATTAAAACTGGTTTAAAGTTTAAAGTAATTTAAACAATTAAATATTTAAATAAATTTTTAAAAAATTAAATTTGAAATATTTTAAAATTGGTTTTGAAAAAACAACAACAAAGAAACAAAAAAAAACAACAAAAAACAAACACATAAACACATACAGCCTTCTGGGTAAAATTAATTCAAGACCATGCTGTTTTTTAAAAGAAATTTTTTCTAAATTTTAAAAGAAATTCCTTTGTAAAAAAACACAATTAAAATTATGTTTAGATACATTTCTCTTTCTGATAGAACTGATCCTTTTTTTCCTACAGTATCTTATACTTGAATGGGATTCCGTACCCTTATAAGATCCTATTGCAAAGCAGGATTCCAATTTCATGTCATTTCCTTGCCAACTTTTGAACCATACAATTTCTTAATGAAAAGGTTTATCAGCACACAAAGTCGCGTTACTGTGATGCTAAACATTCATTTAGTGTTCGCTTAAGTATATTCTAAGGAAGATTTTTTAAAAAACCTATGTAATGGAAAATAATTAGGGGACCATATTAAGGAGCTCAATTACTATAGTATTTTAACATGGCTCACGAGACAGTTGATTTACCCACAATCCACTATTTTTGAAGGCCAGAGAAAGGGAGAGAATTCCTGTTCCGGCTGTTCCCTTGATGAGATTCATCAAAGTCTGCATGTTGCTGTACAGAAAGAAATTATTGATTCTTTATCAAATTAGGGGAAATACTTCTTCAAGTGCATTTTCTTTGATTATAGCTCAACAAAACAATGTGATTACTTTAAAAAATATTTTTAAAAAGTTTCCCAGTGGAAACAAATCGGTATATAAATATTAGATATAGACAATATAGTATAATCTTCAATGAGCTAGATGAAACCAACAGTCCCGACATATAACGTCGAAGTCCGGTTGGGGTTAGCTAGGCAGTTAGACAGATGATTGCAGTCGCTGTCCGGTTGGGGTTAGCTAGGCAGTTAGACAGATGATTGCAGTCGCTGTCCGGTTGGGGTTAGCTAGGCAGTTAGACAGATGATTGCAGTCGCTGTACGGAACTTCGACGTGGTGGAGAATGCCCCTGTCGATGACGAGAACCATTGTGCCCGTTGAGTGTCAGGTCATCGGAATCGACCGTTTCGTCCCCCTTTCTAGATATTTTAGTGAAAGGCACAGTATAGGGCCAGGTTGGCCAGTACAATTCTAGAAAAAGTGTCGTGAAGAACTTTGGCAGGACGTCAGCTCTGAGGAGACCTTCCCAGTGGGGATGCCCTTACCCAACACTATGTGGTTGGCTATTGCGGTCGCCCGCACCAAAATAGGTAGGCTACAATGATGATTCCCTCTATCTTGCGACAGTCCTAGGTTTATAGACCCGTACGCTGTACCGTGGTGGCGCCGCAGTTATAGCGGGTCGAAGTAGGAACAAATCCACAACCTCCTGTTATTGGAGGTAATCTCTATGCGAGGCAGACAAGGTCGACTTGTGCGGCTGCCATCTGCCATCTACCCCCTCTTTTAGGTAATCGTCTCGGGGGTGTCCCCGTCGGCTAGCTCCCCTTGGTGGAGAGGAGAAAGCTGCCGGGTAATTCCTCGAGGGGACATATAGGAGTCTAAGTGACTCAGGGCCATTAACGCCATCTCAATTGTCACCATATTTAAGGTAGATGTATTGCTGGAATAAACACCACAGCAACAATTTGTTTTATTTTCGAACGTCTATTAGTCTTTGTCTTAGCTTTTCGCCAACACGTTCGTTGTTTTGTGGCATCCTGTCAGGTTCACGCATTCCCTATTATATATATTTAATATTTATTATATTTTTAACGCAATTTCCTTTATAAATTCGAAATGTCTTGCCAGTCTTTTCGAGCTTTGAACAGAAACTCTCCCTGAACCATACCAGATAGAGGGTTTTAGGTCTTTTGCAAATATGTTAAGGAGGTCCCAAGGATGTGCACAGGCCAAAAAATTACCGAAAAGATTTAATGGATTTCTAGGGAAAAAAACACACAAAATAACAACGAAATAATATAAGTATTTTGCCAATTTCTCGCCAACCATAACATCTATCGGGTTGAAACAAACGCCAAACTGTAGCTAATAATATTTAGAACAATGTTGGAGAAGGAACATATTAAAGATATTCATTCTTTCGACTCCCGTAATTTTAGTAGAAATTTTTGGAAGCAATTGTTTTGTTTAGTTTCAAAATTATTGATTTGAAATGACTTTTAATTTAATCTTGAATGATAGTTAATGGGGTTTTCCTGCTTTGTGAATGCTTATGTTAGATTGTTGCATGGTGCGCATTATATTAACACATTCTTGGTGTTATGCAGCGTGAGGGGATATGACGTCATATTGTGTTGAGTTTCAGAATTGGTGGTGTATATTCGCTCGTCTGGACGATCCAGTATACGGCTGTATACTCGCTCCTCCACTTCCGGTTATCGTAAGAATCAAGTTTCTAAAAATGAAGAGCTACAAGTATGTCGAAATAGTTTGAATGCATAGTTAGTACTAGCATTGGTCGCCGCCATGAAACATGACATAGACATTCGTCGTGAAGAGAAACCTTTCACTAAAACCTATCACTAATCCTAACCTAGGGGCGCGATGATCTAAGTGGTAGCGTACTGGACTATCGATCCGAGGCAGATCCAGAGTCGCGGGTTCGAGTACAGGTACTGGCACTGTACTGGCCACACATTCCCCTGCTCGTTAGTGGTGGCTAAAAACTTGTGAACGCTACATCACTTGCCCCATAAAATAATTTAAAACTTACAAGTTTAAGTACTTTAAAAGTACTTCAAAATCCCATTCTAATTTAGAAATACAACACAAAGTTAGGTGTTTGGTACAAGAATCTAAGATTCATAGAATTTAGAAGGCAAAAGAGAGATCCACAAGTAAGAGAATGAGTGAATTGCATGTACATAGCGACACGAACAACCACATTACGTGGTGGTCAGATGCAGCGCCGATCTTATAAGTTTTAAATTATTTTCTTCTTTTTAGTCCACTTATAAAAATGTGGTTTTTTAAAAATCCTTATTTACCTCTATTTCTTAAACTTATAATTGGACATACTTGTAGCTCTTTAAATTTAAAAAATGATATCTTATGATAACCGGAAGTAGACGAGCGCGTATACACTACTTTCAGAATTACTTATTTGAATCGACTTTTAATGTAATCTATGTAATTATTTCCCTTGAATAAAAAAAAATCGGAAATTCTTTGATGGAAATTGCGTTTAAATACTCCTTCAGGTTTTTATTACTTGTTTATTATATAACCACTTTTTTGTATAAAAATGATTGCTGTCCCACCTTACATATATCAGGTAAATGTTTGGGTGCAGAGACGTCACTAGGTGTCACCTAGTGCGGTAGCTCATGGTGTCTACCAGTGCGATAGCTCATGGCGTCACCCAGTGCGGTAGCTCATGGTGTCACCCAGTGCGGTAGCTCATGGTGTCACCCCCTCACGACTTTCTCCATATACCTGCTCCGTGTCTGCCCCAAGCCAAATAACGAAAACATACAGAATTTTAAATTTTGGTGTCACCCGTTGTGATGGTGTAAACCAGCGCGTTCCAGACTCCCCGCACCCCATCGTGACGCCTCTGGTTCAGTGTATCATACTATGTGAATTTAACATGATACTATGTGAGTGCAAGATAATACTGCGCAACATGTAACTTTAACGTTTCCTTTTCTTATGACACACTCACTTTGTGAGACTCATATATTTATCTTATAGTGGAAAAACAAGTTGATTCTCTTTAAAGTGATGGGGGTGAGACTGCAATCAGGCTTTTAAATTAGTAAATGCATAACATATAAACAGGGTATTAGTTAGCCTCTACTGGACTAATTGGATTTCACCGCAACTACGTTTTTTATTCTTTCGTTTTATTCGTTTTATTTGTGTACTATTTGTTCATTGAGGAAGGCTCTTTGTCGAAACGTTCGCTGTTGTGTTATTTCCTGTCAGGCTAACTAATACCCTGTTTATATGTTATACATTTACTTGATTCTCTTTGTAGGACACATGTTACTGATGTAGTTGTTCTAGTATGACACACGTAGTTGTCTTTGTTTTCTCAATCACATAAGCAAACAATTTCAATTAAATAAAATAGTTCAAATATTATTATCCTTTTCAATAGGAATGACACATGGTGAGTAATGCTGTAAATGTGTTCAGTAATTGACATGTTTGACACATGAGGAGTAAGGGGACGTCCATAAAGTACGTCACGCTATTTTTGACCATTTTTAACTCCCCCCTCTCCCCCTTGTCACAAACTGTCACACATCTTGGACCCCCCCCCCAAAAGTACGTCACACTTTCGAACAAAAATGTTGTTTTTTATTAACAAAATAATCAAAATTTAATATAAAAAAGCGTGACGTCACACTTGGCTGGACCCCCCCCCCTGTCACAAACTGTCACACTTTCTTACACCCCCTCCCCCCCTCTGGAGCGTGACGTACTTTATGGACGGCCCCTAATGCTGTAAATTTGTTCAGTAATTGACATGTTTGACACATGCGAGCAATGCTCTTAATTGGTTCACATATTAAAATTTATTTCTAATTGCGTTCATTATGCTAACCCGATAAAATGGTATAATAAAAAATCTTAGGGATGAAAAAGAAACAACTTATTTTCACTTCCTTTCCGGACAAAACAACTAAAAATTTATTAGGTTGTCCTTTTAATCATCTTTTTTAAATCCCTTATATTAACTTCACCGCCGTCTCTGTCTCTCTGTCTTGGGCGGGTGGAAAAACAAAAGTAAAAAATGACCCACTTCCCGTGAAGGCATCGAGCTGAAATTTGGCACACAGACCCGTGTCAACTTACAATGAATCGTATCAAAATTTCAGATCGATCGAAAGTACCGTAATTAAGTTAATGCATTTTTAGTTTATCTATATAAAACTATATGCAGACGTCGCTATTGTTTACATTTTACGGGTGACTTGACTTCACGCCAGCCATCGTTGAACACATCTCGTGTTTTAACCAGGTGTACCGGCGTGCTTTTGTTTACATTTTACGTGTCACGCTGAGCTCGGTCAAGCGATCGGTGATCAGACCTTTCCCCTCTCCCAGACAGGGGTTATAAAGCAAAGGGAAGTGAAGACAGATTCAGTCTATAAATGTTTGTCGCGTTTGAACAAAATCAATACTTTTAGTTATGTCTCATATATAAGGGATTTATAGTCAAAAACTTTGTTTTACGGGGTTGTTTGATTAAATCCCTTATATTAACTTCACCGCCGTCTCTGTCCTCTGTCTTGGGCGGGCGTAAAAACAAAAGTAAAAAATGACCCACTTGCCGTGAAGCCATCGAGCTGAAATTTGGCACACTGACCCGTGTCACATAACAATGCATCGTATCAAAATTTCAGAGCGATCAAACGTACCGTAATTAAATTAATGCATTTTAGTTTATCTATATACGACGTATGTAATTCAATTTCACCGTTTGTTTGTTTTTTTTTCACGTGACAGCTCAGTTCGCGCGTTGAAGCCACATGGTCGATGTACCGGCGTGCTTTTGTTTACATTTAACGTGTCACGCTGAGCTCGGTCCAGCGATCAGTGACCAGACCTTTCCCCTCTCCCTCCCCCCGGGGGTTATAAAGCAAAGGGGAATTAAGACATATTCAGTCTATAAATGTTTGTCGCGTTTGAACATAATCAATACTTTTAGTTATGTCTCATATATAAGGGATTTATAGTCAAAAAATTGTTTTTACGGGTCTTATTTTAAATCTCTTATATTAACTTCACCGCCGTCTCTGTCTCTCTGTCTTTTGTTCGTCGTAGGGCGGAAAAACAAAAGTAAAAAATGACCTTTTCCCGTAATGCCATCGAGCTGAAATTCGGCACAAAGACTCGTGTCACCTAACAATGCGTCGTATAAAAATTTCAGATCGATCGAACTTACCGTAATTAAATTAATGCATTTTTAGTTTATCTATACAAAACTATATGTAGCAGTCGCTATTGTTTACATTTTACGGGTCACTTGACTTCACGCCAGCCATCGTTGAACACATCTCGTGTTTTAACCAGGTGGAATTCACTCAGTTTCAGGCTGTAAATGTTTTTCACGTTGGAACATATCAATACTTTAAGTTCTATCTCATATATAAGGGATTTATAGTCTAAAACTTAGTTTTTACGGGGTTGTTTATTTACAAGTCTAAAAATACATTTTAGAAATCGATTGAATGCAACATATTGTTCTTAACATGAATGTAGTGCCTGGGTCTTCGGTGACTAAGTTATTAAAATTATTTTAATTTTGGAATTACATGTATTGTAGCATTTAATTAAAGAAAGATAGCATTATGGTAAAATAAAAAAAATAGAAGCCAAAGTTTATTTTATATAGAGATTTAAACTTTATCAAAGCAGATTGAATAAAATTTAAGCTTCAAAGTGCATGAATTAACTCGTACACACCGCAATGTTTGGTGAATCTAATAACTTACTCATTGTTAGCAAGATTTTAGACATTCCTTGTCTATTTATTGCACAATTTAAAAGTGTTAGAGTAGATATGGCTTAAGGTGAGTGTGTGGTAGATGTGGCTTAAGATGAGTCTGTGGTAGATATGGCTTTAGGTGAGTGCGTTGGCGTCAAAGCTTTTAAAATTCAAAAGAGAAATCCAAAATATTTGAAAATATTATTGTGTTAAACGAATTTTTTTTCATGTTAAGATGAAAAAAATGAATTACCAAACACGGACAAGTTTGTCATTTTGGACACTTTTGTGATTTATGTGTTGACCTGAGCAGAAGTGAAGGTAAAACACTACAGCTATTTCCTACCTAGTTCGGTCGTCCTCGCCGATACAGCAGCCTCCAAACATAGCCAATATGAACCTTGTTAACATATTGGCTGGCGTTAAAACCTTTCGTAAAAATGAAACAGCCTTTCACTGGCCTCACAACTAGGCAACATAGCTTCACTGTGCCACACAACTAGACAACGTAGCTTCACTGTGCCACACAACTAGACAACGTAGCTTCACTGTGCCACACAACTAGACAACGTAGCTTCACTGTGCCACACAACTAGACAACGTAGCTTCACTGTGCCACACAACTAGACAACGTAGCTTCACTGTGCCACACAACTAGACAACGTAGCTTCACTGTGCCACACAACTAGACAACATAGCTTCACTGTGCCACACAACTAGACAACATAGCTTCACTGTGTCACACAACTAGACAACGTAGCTTCACTGTGCCACACAACTAGACAACGTAGCTTCACTGTGCCACACAACTAGACAACGTAGCTTCACTGTGCCACATAACTAGACAACGTAGCTTCACTGTGCCACACAACTAGACAACATAGCTTCACTGTGCCACACAACTAGACAACATAGCTTCACTGCGCCACATGGTCCTTTAATCACACTGTAAGCAGTGAATCAATAGCTATCCCATTCATATGCCGAAACGTTGTTATTTCTAGGCATGTAATTTCTAAGTGTGTAATTTACCATGGTAATCACGAAACTTTTATAGTCCATTTGCATCTAGAAAAAATCGTTTTCAATTGAGTCATACGATTAGGTAATGTAGTGTGTAGCTGAAGAACTCCATACCAGCATAAAAGGCTTGCATCATAATAGCAGCTTGAAACCTCCAGAGGGAGACTAGAAAATGCCGGCCTTTAGACCAGATGCGGCCTATCTAGTATTTTAGTCTCGTTCAATATCCACCTTTAAAGTGGTACATCGGGTTACGAAATTATTTCATTTTGTAACTTGTTTGTTACCCGAAACATTAGTAACTCGAAACATTTAAATTAGGGCTGCGGAAATTAACGATTAATTTCTCGATTAATCGTTAACAAATTTTAAATACTCATTCGAGTTTTTATTACTTGTTTATTATATAACCACTTTTTTTCTATAAAAATGATTGCTGTCCCACCTTACTTGATTAATTTTTCAAAAGTTAACGATTAAATTTAAATTAATCGTTAATTGCCCTAATTTAAATCAATGAAAAAGAGAAAATCGGTTTCAAGATGAAACAAACATTCCTAACTCGAAACATTTACATTTAAGTGAAAAAGAGAAAATTGGTTTCAAGATGAAAGAAAAATTGTTTTTGTTTTTTTAATTAACATCCAGTCGTTTGCCCAAAAAGTACACAAGGATTTCGTGTATTTCACGAATTAAATATTGAGCCATGTAGTTGTTTATTATGGTGGAGACTTTTTCCATCTATAGTGATGTCATACACATGGACGCTATGGCGGATTAAGGGGGTGGCTGAACGGGCTAAAGTCAGCGGCCCCGATGGTTTAGGGGCTCCCAAATTTAGTAAATTTTTTAATGAAGGTGTACAAATGTTTGCATGAATCACTGAAAATATCATAATTAAATAAATTGATAAAATATTGTCTATTAATCTGATCGCTATTCGGACCCGATAGTCTTAGTAATCGAAAAAAAAACTGATTTGATAGGCTCAATAAGGGAAAATATTAAAGAATAATGTTTATATTTTTAAATCCCTTATATTAACTTCGCGGCCGTCTCTCTCTGTCTTGGGCTCGGCGGGCTGGGCGGAAAAACAGAAGTCAAAAATGACCCACTTTCCATGATCCGATCGAACTGAAATTTGGCACACGGACCCGTCTGACCTAACAATGCATCGTATCAAAATTTCAGATCGATCGAACGTACCGTAATTAAATTAATGCATTTTTAGTTTATCCTTATATGAGGTATGTAATTCAAAATTCACTGTTTGTTATTGTTTTTTTTCTTCCAGTTTCACGTGAGTTTGAGTTGACGCCGACCGTCGTGTTGACGCCGACCGTCGTGCCGACACCCCCTCACATCCCACCCCCATTTATTAAAGACAAGGGACATCACTCGGTGTCAGTCTGTAAATGTTTGAAAATAATCAATACTGTTAGTTATGTCTCATATATAAGGGATTTATAGTCAAAAACTTTGTTTTTACGGGTTTGTTTTATTAAATCCCTTATATTAACTTCACCGCGGTCTCTGTCTTGGACTCGCGGTTGGTCGGTCGGGAGGGCGGAAAAACAAAAGTAAAAAATGACCCACTTTTCGTGATGCCATCGAGCTGAACTTGGCACATAGGCTCGAGTCACCTAACAATGCATCGTATCAAAATATCAGATCGATCGAACGTACATTTATTAAATTAATGCATTTTTAGTTTATCTATATAAACTATATGTAGTGGTCGCTATTGTTTACATTTTACGGGTCACTTGACTTCACGCCAGCCATCGGTGACCACATCTCGTGGAGGAGGATTTCACTCAGTCTTAGGCTGTAAATATTTGTCGCGTCGGAACATAATCAATACTTTAAAGTTCTGTCTCACATATAATGGATTTATAGTCAAAAACTTTGTTTTTACGGGGTTGTTTTATTTAAATTTTCAATTTCCGTCAAGCTCTCCTGGTCGACCGGAAGTGTAGAGGCTTGTCGTGCAAGCAATTTCGAGATCGATTCCCAGTGCGGAAATATATATTTTTAAAAAATTGTATTTGTTTTTAAAATGGTCTTTTTACACTCAATTTTAGGATACCGGCAAACAGTTATTTCTTCGTGTTCAGTTTTTTCATGAACAATCATTTTTGGCTGGGAAGGCCGATACCGTAGTACAGACAAAGTATGAGATAAGATAAGGGACCAAGCCAATAGACTATTTAGTTACAAGTTACAGTCTTATATTAGCTGCTAGCAATCATTTTATTTAAAGGGACGCTGGCTGGATAGGGCCCCAGTTTGAATTGCGGCCAGGGGCCCCGTGACTTCTTAATCCGCCCCTGCATGTACGTCATATTCATGTACCGTTGTTATTTATTTCTTAACCTCCACTGGTAAACATATTTAGCAGCAACACTACCGACCACCAAACTAATAATTTATGGGGCTAAAAAGAAAAGGGAGGAGAAACAGAAGTCAGAGCCAATGCTAATAAACCTTCTAGTGTTGTGTATTAAGGCCATTGTAAACGAGGCTGCACATGCGGGCGAAACCAAGCTCCAGGCTAGCAGTTTATTCATATTAGTACTGCTTGGCGTTCGTTTGTACTTTACAGGACCGTTTCTCTTGATCGTTATAATTCGCTCTCTACCTCACCTCTCTCTCTCGCTGACCTTAATTCTTTGTTTGTAACTCAAGTCACTACGCGTTAACGAAAATAAAATTATTAAATATATATATTTTAGGGCTGGTACTGATTTTATTTTTTTGTTCAATTAATTGGAAAAATGTAATCGATTAATTGATTAATTATATATGTTTATAATACGCATATATAGATCCCGTTAAGTCGCTATTCATTATTTCGCGAAATCGGCTAAGTCGCGGTAATTCCATGGCTCCCAAATTTTGTAGCGTAACACAGCAAATTCGCTCTGCTTTGCAAGAAATAAGAGAGAAAAACCTTTTTGTTTACATATGCACGTCTAAATAAATAATAATAACACGAGGGAAAAGTATGTAAGTAACAAAAAATATAAATTGTTAATAAATTGGAGCACAAAAAAAAAGAAATATTTTCTTAATTTTTTAATCGAATTTTAATATATTAATTAATCGTTAATTTCTGCAGCCCTATAATTATAATTACGGCATTAGGTCAAATTGACTGTCGCCGTTTTGTGATCAACGAATTCCTGGTGCTCTTAACCTTATTTCATCGCAACTTAAAGGAACAAATTAAGGCAGCAATGTAAGGGGAAAATGTAACGAAACAATGAAAGACTAAAATGTAAGGGTCCAACATTGGAAGCACACAATATATCACATTGAGAGCACCAACAAACCACAATGAGAGCACCAATAGACTACACTGGAAGCACCAATATATCACATTGAGAGCACCAACAAACCACAATGAGAGCACCGATAAACTACACTAGAAGCACCAATATACAACACTGGGAGTACCAATTGTAACCAATAAACCACATTCACATCACCAATGTAGCACAACTAGAGCATCATATAAATACCATGAAAACATCAAGATACATACCAAACCTATTCACAACCCTAACATTAAAACACCCTAACCCCAAACCTTACACCCTAACCACAACCCTTACACCCTAACCACAACCCTTACACCCTAACCACAACCCTTACATCCTAACCACAAGCCTTACATCCTAACCACAACCCTTACATCCTAACCACAACCCTTACACCCTAACCACAACCTTTACATCCTAACCCCAAACCTTACACCCTAACCACAACCCTTAAACCCTAACCACAACCCTTACACCCTAACCACAACCTTACATCCTAACCACAAACCTTACATCCTAACCACAACCCTTACATCCTAACCACAACCCTTACACCCTAACCACAAACCTTACACTCTAACCACAACCTTTACACCCTAACCACAAACCTTACACCCTAACCACAACCCTTACACCCTAACCACAACCCTTACATCCTAACCACAAGCCTTACATCCTAACCAAAAGCCTTACACCCTAACCACAACCCTTACACCCTAACCACAACCCTAACATCATAACCACAACTCTTACACCCTAACCACAAACCTTACACTCTAACCACAACCTTTACACCCTAACCACAAACCTTACACCCTAACCACAACCCTTACACCCTAACCACAACCCTTACATCCTAACCACAAGCCTTACATCCTAACCAAAAGCCTTACACCCTAACCACAACCCTTACACCCTAACCACAACCCTTACATCCTAACCACAAGCCTTACACCCTAACCAAAAGCCTTACATCCTAACCACAACCCTTACACCCTAACCACAACCTTTACACCCTAACCAAAACCCTTACACCCTAACCACAACCTTTACCCTAACCACAACCTTTACCCTAACCACAACCCTTACACCCTAACCACAACCTTTACACCCTAACCAAAACCCTCACACCCTAACCACAACCCTTACACCCTAACCACAACCCTTACACCCTAACCACAACCCTTACATCCTAACCACAAGCCTTACATTCTAACCACAACCCTTACACCCTAACCACAACCCTTACACCCTAACCACAACCTTTACCCTAACCACAACCCTTACACCCTAACCACAACCTTTACACCCTAACCACAACCTTTACACCCTAACCACAACCTTTACACCCTAACCACAAACTTTACCCTAACCACAACCTTTACCCTAACCACAACCTTTACCCTAACCACAACCTTTACACCCTAACCACAACCCTTACACCCTAACCACAACACTTACACCCTAACCACAACCCTTACACCCTAACCACAACCCTTACACAGCCTTTACACCCTAACCACAGCCTTTACACCCTAACCCCAACCCTTATACCCTAACCGCAACCCTTACACCCTAACCACAACCCTTACACCCTAACCACAACCCTTATACCCTAACCGCCAACACAACTCACCCACATTTTATTTGTACGCTGTACGCCTCTGACTCGATTGTGCTGTGCGTCGACAAGATGAACGTCTGCGACTTGACAAATTGTTTGGCCGAATCAAAGTTCTCGTACGTCCTATGTCGAGACTCATGCCTCGTTGTTCTGGGAGGGCAGATTGTCTGGTAACCATGACGATGAGTTGCAGTGGCGTCAGTGAGATGACACGTGACGTCATTACAAGTCATCTCTGCTGGAAGTGACGTCACCAGGGTATTATGAGTTTTTTGGATGAAGTCGAGGCCAGGTTCCTCTCTGACGTCCGTAAATCCAGTGTGAGTGGAATTGTCATGTGTTACACATGAAAGCGGTTCTCCTTCTATACTATAATTCCCACTTACATTCTCGCAAGACTTTGACATAATTGTCATAGATCTGTAAATACAAATAAAAAACTTAATGACGTAACAATGCGCTAACACAATCATTTAAGCAAGAGTATTTTGTTATTATTTGTCATAAGATGCTTAAATCGTCTTGCCGACCAAGTTACACGGATATCTAAATAAGAGAGAACCATCGTTGGATGTTGACCTTTGACTTTTGAATACTATATGACTGTTGTAAATCGGCAAGCACTTCTGTGTACAAAAGAGAAAGAGTTTTCGACAATGAAATGGAAAAGGATTTAACAAGTTTTAAACAGCATTTAATCTCTTACGCTTGTGTCTACCTTTGCTTACTAATAACTAATCCACAACAATACCTTACATTTGAGTCAACCTTTGTACCTTTTGCTTACCAGCTCACAATAATCTCTTACACTTGAGCCTAACTGTGCTACCAGCTCACAATAATCTCTTACACCTGAGCCTAACTGTGCTACCAGCTCACAATAATCTCTTACACCTGAGCCTAACTGTGCTACCAGCTCACTATAATCTCTTACACTTGAGCCTAACTGTGCTACCAGCTCACAATAATCTCTTACACTTGAGCCTAACTGTGCTTCCAGTTCACAATAATCTCTTACACTTGAGCCTAACTGTGCTACCAGTTCACAATAATCTCTTACACCTGAGCCTAACTGTGCTACCAGCTCACAATAATCTGTTAAACCTGAGCCTAACCGTGCTACCAGTTCACAATAATCTCTTACACCTGAGCCTAACTGTGCTACCAGTTCACAATAATCTCTTACACCTGAGCCTAACTGTGCTACCAGCTCACAATAATCTCTTACACCTGAGCCTAACCGTGCTACCAGTTCACAATAATGTCTTACACCTGAGCCTAACCGTGCTACCAGTTCACAATAATCTCTTACACCTGAGCCTAACCGTGCTACCAGTTCACAATAATCTGTTACACCTGAGCCTAACCGTGCTACCAGTTCACAATAATCTCTTACACCTGAGCCTAACCGTGCTACCAGTTCACAATAATCTCTTACACCTGAGCCTAACCGTGCTACCAGTTCACAATAATCTCTTACACCTGAGCCTAACCGTGCTACCAGTTCACGCACGGTTAATGTGAAATTGAAAGTTAAACGTTCAAAATTCATGTATCAGATGTTACACTGAAACAGTCGGTCATCTCTTTATGTTTTGGCATGTGCTCGTTAAGCAGAGGTTCTTTAACTGTGTGATCCTGGATGCTTGAGCTTGACCAGGGTGGGTGGGTCCATTTTTATCAAAACCATGCATATAGGCGTAATAATAAAAACATAGTTTTCATACAAGTTGTTTAAATATCCCAATTTATAGCTATATCTAGAGACTCTAGTTGTAAGGCTGTATTTGATTTTCTCAGATTTAGAATACCTGTTATATATATATATATTTTTTTTTAAAAGGCTAACCCGTGACTTGAATAATTTACTATGAATATCTCAAGCATGCAGCAAGTTATCGCCGTCCATTGCTGTATTACATTGCAAGTCTAGTCATTTCATTTCATTTTGTATGGCATTGAGCAACAAGTAGACAAACAAACAAACACTATCGTCATTTAATACAGTTCTTTAAAGGAACCCGAAGTGATGCGAAAGGAGGGGTGCGGGCGTTTAAATTATTACTTCCCTAATATTATTAAGTTATCCTTCAACATTTATAGCTTCCAAAAAATAAATAAACAAAAATAATACAATAATAATAATAAAAATATAATGATAAGGCGTGGTTTTGAAATTAATGCCCCGTGGCGTAGCTAGCGGTGGTGTCGACAGGTGTAAACCAAATTTTTTTTAGCCCCATACAAACACACACACACGCGCGTACACACAAACGCGCAAACACACACGCAAAACTAAGCAGTTGACCAAAAGTTCCACCCAGTGGCGTAGCTAGAGGGGCGGTGGGGGCGGTCCGCCCCGGGCGTCACACATTTATGGGTGGCATTTGGGGGGCATATGAAAAGTGCAACATATTCCGACAACCACCCTTTTACTTTTGAAGGGGGAAAACCAAGGTGAAACAAAAATATTCGTAATTTCTAATCTTAATTAACGGATTCCCACACAACTTCTTTGATTACATAGTGAATAGTGGATGTTATAACTAAAGCAACTACGTTCAAAAATTTTAAATCACTCAAACATTGTATTGATTTGTCTGGAAAATTAAGCGGTATACGACCAGACGACGCTTTTATAAGAAAACTACACAAAAACACATCACCGCTGGGCCCAATAATATGTGCTATTAATGTCACCACCATAGTTTTTGCCTGGAATTTCGACATTTGCAGAATGGTGCACGAACAAGTACCTAAAATTCATGGTTGTTCAAATATTGTGTTTAACTTGCAAGTAGTAATTTATATTACTGTTTGAGTTTTCATAAAATTATTGTAAGGTACGTTATTAAAAACTAAATTTATGTTGTTTTTATTGCAATAATTTAAAGTAGCACAAATAATTTTTGTTTTTCATTAAAATACGGTTATTCATTAAAAATGTTATGCCTATCTAATTAAAGTAATGTGTAAATAATTTGAATTCGTCTATTTTATGGAAAACCATTAACATTTATGGAAAGAATATGAAAATATTCAAATTTCTCTATTAATAAACAATACCACAATAGGCATAAATAATTTCGAAAAAGACATACTTTAAATGTCAAATTGACATATGAAGAAGTAACTAGTAAAACGAGATCAGATGCTTAAATTGTACTCAATCAATGCAATCTTTTTCTTTTCTGTGTTATCTCAATTTATGGGAACCCGTCATTTTTTAAATTAATGCAAACCCATTGCATGGAACAAAGAGATGTGTTAATACAGAACGCTGTTATATCAGTCAAACAATTTGTGAAGAGTTGGAGATATCAACTGAACGCCGAGTTAAAATGAGAAAAAATACGAGTGGGGAAAATTCAGAAGTCGTGGTTCTATCTTTAGAACGAGAAGTACAACGGGAAATGTTTTTATCCACGAATGGAATTATAAAAGAAAATACAAGAACGCTTTGATAAGTTGCAAGTCCTTGCAAGAAAATATTCGTATATAATGTCATGTAGCCTACTAAACGAAACATTTGAACGTCAAATAAATTTATTACTTTATTGACATTGATAAAGAACAGCTCAATGTTGAAAGAAAAAGAATCCAGGTTTTTATGGCTGTACCTACACTACAAGAAGAGGCATTATGTTAGAAAAATGTAGGGAAAGGCCCCTTTGATCTATTAAAATTTATTTAATAATAAAATAAATTGATTATTTATATAGCGCTGTATCCCAGTAAGGAACTGGGCTCACAGCGCTTTACATGAAAGAAATAACATGCCTATAAATATTAAATTAACTTTCATATCATAACAAACACAAAAATTACAGTACATTATACATAAGCTACGTTAATCATTTTACAAGAAATGTTGTTTCATTAATTTTGAAAATAAATGTTGAAAAGATGTGTCTTAAGTGCAGTCTTGAAGGACTTGGTTGTTTGAATACTACGTATGTGTAATGGTAGAGAATTCCATTGTTTGGCTGCACAAAAAAAGAACGACCTTTCACCAAAATGTTTAGGTGCGTGTCGTAGGAACAGAGAGAACGCGTGTGTCTGCAGAAGATCGTAGCTGGCGAGTGGGTGAGTAGACCGACAAAAGTTCAGTAAGATACGATGGGCATGAGTCCGAAAAGAAGTTGTGACAGAGAACGGCCAGTTTGTAATCAATACGGGCGTGTATAGGCAGCCAATGAAGTGAGTGAAGAAGTGGAGTAACATGGTCATGTTTTTTTGCCTTGAGCACCAGTCTGGCAGCTGAATTTTGAACTTTCTGTAGTTTAACAGTATTTATTTAACAGTAAGATTGGAAAATTCTGTATCCAACATTGTAATTTTGCTATGAATTTTTTCAACAATTGCTATCAGTGTCGCTAGTTGTGAAAGGAGCTTCTCCAAAGTGAAGTTGCTAAAAATTATCTTCGTTCCTTAATGAGCGATTTAAGACAACAAAATCTAGCAATATTGTCCATAGAGCAAGATATTACAAATAATTTAAATTTTGATAGCATAATACACGATTTTTCTATTATGAAAGTTAGGAAGTAAATTAATAAATATGATTACATACTAATTTATAGGTGTTCATTGCCCTACAGAATTTATTATTGGTTATCAAGTTTTTATATACCAAATTTGGTTAATATCCATCAATTTACCAAGTAGCTAACGCTTAAACTAACTTTTATATAGCTCAAACAAGCAAAAAATGAAATTATTGGCTCCCGGCGCTCCGTGAGTCTTAAATTTTGAAAAAAAAGTTTGCCATCATCCCGGGAGCGTACTCAACAGTCTCCGAAAGTTTCATGGGGAACGGATGAATGGTGTAGTCAGCTATAAAGGACATGCACACACAGACACAGACATACTTTGATTTATATATATATACAAGCTGCAAGTATGTGCAACCGAGCATGACGAATTACCCTTGCTGGGGTCACCTAATCACAGTTAACTTTTGGAAAGCGAAGGTAGTGGAGGGGTGACAAACAATGGTCCTTGCGTTTCACTTGCATTGTACCTTCAAACACTATCGCGCGATTCGTAGTGTACTGGTTATCACGTCCGCCCTATACGGAGAAGGTCCTGGGTTCAAGCCCCAGCGAAAACATTGTTTTTGTTTTTTTTTAATTTTTAGAAATGTCTGTTTGTGCCCGTTCTTTTACCACTAGCTGACCCGCGGCGTAGTGGCGGGTAAAGACTCCCTGAAAGACACAATAGTCAAAATGGGGTGGGTTTGGGCAAACGACTGTGAGTGAATGAAAAGAAGGAACTCTGGAGAGACCCGCGGCGTAACATACACCGCAGACTTGCTCATCATAGACAGTGCAAAGAACGGTTTGGGGGGGTGAGAGTACAGACACAAAAAGCAGCACTAATTAAATTTTAAAAAATAGCGAGATAACGTAAAGGCATGCACACTGAGGTTGTTGTTACCCGCCTCCCATTTATTAACCGACGTTCACTCGCGTTGTTTTTATTTCTTCGTGTCCGTTCTTTCTCCACTTTCTTTGCACTCTCCATGAGCAAGTCTGCGGCGTATGCTACGCCGCAGGGCGTCTAGTTTACCATATTGGAGGAGATGTGGTCAAAATGGATTAAACCATATCTCTTTTAATCTCTTTCTATCTTTCTCCGTCTCTCTTTCTCTCTCGCTGTCTCTCATTATCTCTCTCTCTTTCTCTGTATATATATATATATATATATATATATATACTAGAAAAATACCCGCACTTTGTAGCGGGAGTGTGCTGACCCTTTATCGAAGTATTAGTTGCTGGTTATTACATTTTTTATTTGCCCAAGTTAAATTTCAGATTCATCATTTAAAATCTTATGAGAAACAGAGATATGCCATTTTACCGCGTGAGTTGTTTTCACTTAATGCAGTGCCTTTTTAACATAACCTTAATATTTAAAAGATATGATTTATTAAATAATGATTCTTGCCGACCATAATAACTAAATTTACAATTTCATTCCCACTTGTACAAAATTAACATAACTTACAGGTTTTTCCGAAAGAGCTCTACCACCCTCGTCACTCAAAAATTTAATATATAATTACGAAACTGCATCGTATCACAATTGTAAGTTATATAATATTTGTAACCACGTCTATGAGATAAAGAACATGTGGCACTATCCCTTTAAAAGGCAAAAGCTAAGTGACTCATAGCGCAAATAAACAAAATTATAAGTTTACTTTCTAAAATACTTGTTTTTTACAAAAACCGCTCGTATTAAAATGATATAAAAAATGTGCACACCATATTTAGACAATATAGAAAGCTGGCCGCATAAAATAAAGTCTTGTTATAAAGTAAATGTACTGGGACCAAAATAACTCCTCCTTTTGACGTATTCACAATTGTTTTCACATGGAAATAATATTTAACATTTTTATGTCTCTATATTTTACGATTTATATTTACGGTTTATAAGCAATGAGTATAATTTCAAAAAGGAATCTTTTTTTTTGTTACCCTATTTCGGATAAGGCATCATATTTTGTAAATTATATTCAATGCACACACACACACCAGATTTTATATCTGTAAAATAAAATAAACATGAAAAAAAAAGATTCAACCGTCTGTTCATAAGTGCATCTTAAAAATGATTAAAAGGCAATTTTAGAAATGGCCTATGCTATTCTGAATACAAAGGAATGAACATAAAAACATATTCAATTCGCAATTCATATTAATTAAGCGTTTTCAGGATCACTTCATTAAATTTAGTCAAGTTTTGTTAATAAATTTGGTATCGAACGTTTATAATGTATAGTGTATATAAAGCTTAAGTAAACTGTTTTAAAGTGTAAGTTTATTTGACATAGGCCATCACTTTCAACATAAAATAAACTCGCTACATCTATGGTTTTTAATTAAATGTCGAGTAATGAATTACATTTTTAAAAATCCCAATTTTATTCATTGCATGTAAAATATTCATACAATGCATCGTGAAAATAATTGAAATAAAATAATTTAAACGCATATGTAATATATAAAGCTCAGTTGATAATTTTATGTTTGTTTGTTTGTATCCATTAAAAAAAGGCCACTGCTTTTTTGACATTTTTCCAAATGATCTCTGCCATTATCGTCTCTAAAAAGCTCTTATATATTTACGACACTGCATCGTAACACAATTGTTATTAATACAATATTTGCAACAGCGTCTATGAGATAAAGATAATAAAGATAAATAAAGAAATTAGGCTATATTCCTAATTTAAAAAAAAACAAAAAACAAATCAATTTTATGTTAAAAACGCATGTGAAACCATGACAATAATTGATTTTAAAAATGACCTATGTTAATCCATCATCAAAGGAATGAACATAACATATTAAATTTCGCAATACAAAATAATTAAGCGTTTTCAGGATCACTTTATTTAGTTTAATCTACTTATGTTAATAGGTCCGGTAGCCTAAATTTAAATAGTTTGAAAAAAATACTGACACAATTATTACATAAATAGGTTTTTCATTAAATGCCGAGTTATGGAACACAAAATAATTAAAACAAATTCGCAATTAAATTTAAACGTGTAAACAATTAAATCTAATGCATCGTGTGGCAGTTGTAATTAAATATGTTTACGTGTCTATCTAATATATAGAAAGGAACAGTAAAGAAAATGACAATTATTTGTACTACACAGCTCAAAGTATGAAGCGTACACGAAAATGTGCGCACCGTAATTAGACATTATAATATTTTTTGAATGCGCACGGCTGAAAATATTGGGGGAAAAAAACGTCACCAAAAGTAACTCGCTTTGAACGGCATTTGAAAGTCCGCGTAAATTTGTTCAATACAGAAATGAGGTTAAATTTTTTATTCTTTGTCTCTGCATTTTCTGATTATTTAATTTTCGGCATTCGGGCAAAAGGGACAATTACAAAAACTAACTTAAAACCACCTTCGGGGTAAAAGGAAACGTCCTGCCAAATTTGGTCCCCGTCCGTCATTTGGTTTTTCCGTGATTGTCTAACAGAAAGTCGAAAAGTGAAACATACAAACACCAACTGAGCTTTATATATTAGACTAGAAAAATGCCCGCACTTTGTAGCGGGAGTGTGCTGACCCTTTATCCAATTATTAGTTGCTGGTTATTACAGTTTTTATTTGCCAAGATAAATTTAAGATTCATCTATTTAGTTAAAATCTTATGAGAAACAGAGATATGCCATTTTACCGCGTGAGTTGTTTTCACTTAATGAAGTGCCTTTTAACATAACCTTATTATTTAAAATATATGATTTATTAAATAATGATTCTTGCCGACCATAATAACTAAATTTACAATTTCATTCCCACTTGTACAAAATTAACATCACTTATAGGTTTTCCGAAAGAGCTCTACCACCCTCGTCACTCAAAAATTTAATATATAATTACGAAACTGCATCGTATCACAATTGTAAGTTATATAATATTTTTAACCACGTCTATGAGATAAAGAACATGTGGCACTATCCCTTTAAAAGGCAAAAGCTAAGTGACTCATAGCGAAAATAAACAAAATTATAAATGTACTTTCTAAAATACTATTTAAAAGAAACGGTCGTATTAAAATGATATAAAAAATGTGCACACCATATTTAGACAACATAGAAAGCTGGCCACATAAAATAAAGTCTTGTTATAAAGTAAATGTACTGGACCAAAATAACTCCTCCTTTTGACATATTCATAATTCCTGTAACAGGGAAATAATATTTAACATTTTGTATGTCTCTATAATATTTTACGATTTATATTTACGGTTTATAAGCAATGAGTATAATTTCAAAAAGGAATCTTTTTTTTTCCTATTTCGGATAAGGCATCATATTTTGTAAATTATATTCAATGCACACACACACACACCAGATTTTATATCTGAAATGAAAAAAAAAGATTCAACCAGCTGTTAATAAGCGCATCTTAAAAATGATTAAAAGGCAATTTTAGAAATGGCCTATGCTATTCTGAATACAGAGGAATGAACATATAAACAAATTCAATTCGCAATTCATATTAATTAAGCGTTTTCAAGATAACTTCATTAAATTTAGTCAACTTTTGTTAATATGTTCGGTAGCGAAAGTTTATAATGTATAGTGTATATAAAGCTTAAATAAAGTGTCAGTAATCAATATTTAAGTGGAAATTTTATTTAAAGCTGCGCGTTTTGACGTGACGTCACATTTCTCAAACACACACCCCTCGTCACAAGTGTATGACTCCCCTCCCCGACCCAGGTGCGTGACGTCATGGATGGTCCCTAAAAAGGGCGGCACATTTGAGACCGCCCCGGGTGTCAAAAGTTCTAGCTACGCCACTGGTTCCACCCACTTATACACTCCACCCCCCCCCCGGAGTGGCATGCTCCATCTCCATGCGTCACTAACAACCAGCAAGAACAAATGTGTTTATTTTTTTATTGAACTTTTTGATACATGCCGATTTATTATTGACCATGGTATTACGATAGCCTTAGGCCTTAATAGCCAATCATTAATAGAATTCGGGTAAAAAATCTTAATTTACCTGCCACCTTGTTTACAACAAATGGTATCTTCAGTTATCAGAGATGTGTACTAAGTTTATTTGAAATATGTACTGAGGCTATCTGAGATGTTTACTAAATTTATTTGAGATGTGTACTAAAGTTATCTGAGATGTGTACTAAATTTATTTGAGATGTTTACTAAATTTATTTGAGATGTTTACTAAATTTATTTGAGATGTGTACTAAATTTATTTGAGATGTTTACTAAATTTATTTGAGATGTGTACTAAATTTATTTGAGATGTTTACTAAATTTATTTGAGATGTTTACTAAATTTATTTGAGATGTGTACTAAATTTATTTGAGATGCTTACTAAATTTATTTGAGATGTTTACTAAATTTATTTGAGATGTTTACTAAATTTATTTGAGATGTTTACTAAATTTATTTGAGATGTGTACTTAAGTTATCTGAGATGTTTACTAAAGTTATTTGACATATTTAGTTAAGTTACGACTGCCAGGGTTTTTTTCGCTAACATGCCCAGGCCAAGTCGATTAGACCAGTGGTGGAGCTTGAGTCGCAAACATCAGAGTTTAGTGACTCAAATGCGAACAGAGCACTGCTCAACCAACTCGTACTTTAACAGGCTAGACCACAACAGGGACTCGAACTGCCGTCATTGCAGCCTATCCTCTGAGACAGTCCTACACCTGTTGACGTCGTGTCCCGCGCTAGACATAGCCGGGGAGGTTATGGAGGCAAAAGAGTCCCACGTTAAGACAATGTTGTATGGCACTGCTCAGCAGATGGAGCAGGTAGCTCAGGTATTAGCCAAGGCCTTAAGAGACTAGTCTCAGGCCTCAGGCCTACAGAATTTGTGTTAAGTTTTAGTTTAGTTAAGTTATTAGAGATATGTAGTAAAGTTACTAGAGATACGTAGTACGTTTTTAAGAGATGTGTAGTAATTATTAGAGAAGTGTACTTAAGTTATTTCAGACAATTTCAGAGTTAAATAAGGCATACGAATCAGTAGCGTAGCCGGCAATTAATTCTAACTTGGAAATCATTATCTTATCTATTACAGAACCCGACCAATGTTCTCTTTAAGCTGCGCGGGTGCGCGGCCGCGCACGCGCAGATATCTGACCGACGCCTCGCAGCAGTTTAGAGATGTCGCCTTGTACAATATTTCACAAAAAATGTATGCTGTGCAACTTTGCACACGAGCTTTTTACTTTGCACACGGAACATGGAACCTACGAGGGAACATTGAACCGAACCCTTGTATTTTAAAAAAAAACCGTCTCCATACATCTTAACTCATTTTACCTCTTATCAATAACAAAATTTATAGAATGAACAATAAAATTTAATGTGTATCAGTAATGAATTTCTCAAATAGTACGTATTTAGTAGCATACTTGGTGGGCTACACAAATCCACATGGTGGGCCGCAGGCGACCCGCGAACCACGTGTTTGAGACCCCTGATTTAAATAATGGCGTTACTCTTTTCAATGTTGAATATTCTCCAGTAATGAATACGATGTGTAGTAGGCTGTAAAGGATTATTTGAAAGTTAGTTTATTTTTTATTAAAGAAAAATTATTTAAACAAAAAAAAAGGATTTTTGTTCAGGTACAAGTTTGTCGATAATGTGAGTTAAACGTCTATGGGAGGACACGTTTAATAACGATAATGATAATGTGTTGGACTTTGTTACAAATTGAGAGGGTATAGATACTTTTTCAACACATTTGTTAGGGTCTCGCCTTTTGTTGTCGGGGCCTTTATGTTTTGGGATCCTTTTTTGTCGTGTGCAATATTGACTGGGGTCGTTTGTGCCTGGACCATTTAATTTGTCGTTGGCATCTCTGTTAGGTTTAATTGACATATGACATGTGTGGTTGGGAGGGGTAATCAATTTGGGGCCATTTGTTTTGGGCCTTTGACTCACATCTCTATAGTTGTCTCAGCGGTCTTGATTTGAGAAGCATTGTTTTTTTTTCCAAAGGTAAAATTAGAGTGTGCCAGAAAAGTATTTAAAAAAAACCAACAATAATTAAAATTTTAATGCAAAGTTGAGATTATTATAATGTAATAATTTAAAATTATTATCAAAATTCAATTTGAATATATATTACTGAGACAAAAAGGAAGTTTGTTTTAAAGAAAACGAACTTGAAAATTTAAATTAAATAATGTTTTATTTGACTGCATTCCACAAGCTGGCTTATCCGGTGTTACACAAAATGGCTGCCGTCAGGGGAACACGACTAGGATTACAATGCAAGGTCGTTTGCAACAAGTCTTCAACACATTGTGACTTCATCACTCTTAAGTTTAGATGGCTTACCTATGCAAGCCAGACATCAATAAAAAATATTTTTCGGCTCAAATCTAGCAATGGTAAAGTTGCAAAGTAGTTGTAGTAAACATGCAAATTTGATAATAAACTTTGTATGAACTATGAACGATTTATTGAATGATTATGATAATAATTTTATTAGTAATTGAATGTGGACAGTGGACTGTAACTTTGTTACTCGCTGACAGTACTGACACTCATTTATTGTATTGTTTTTGTCTCAGTTCAGTATTAGGATTTTTTCTAATTTTAAATGATTAAAGGGTTGGGCTTGGTGAAATATTTGCATTGAATTCATTATTCATTGATCTTGGCTTTTCTTGGCTTGGTATGATTTTGATTTAGTATCAAAATAGTATGAGTATGAATGTTTAATTAAATTTTCATTAGCTAGTCACTAGGACTAGGACCTAGATGAAGATGTGATGTTTGAGTTGTATTTAATTTATAATGTCACACAGTGACGCAGTATAGCCTACCCTGTGCCTGTATCATTGTATCACTTCAGCAAACTAATTTGATAAAAAGAATTACAGGTGGGCCTACACAAAAATATTAGAAAAAATGGATCATCGTGATTGAATTATTTCACCCATTATGACTGAAAGAAATTAATTTTTTGCTGCTTTTCTAAAAATGAGCTCTATGAATGAGTGTAAACTTTACAGCACAAACCAATAGGGCTGACGGCTCATTCTGAAGTATTTTAGTATTACGCCTTATTATTTTAAGGTTTCTATTAATATAATTAGGTTGTGAAGACTGCTCGTTTTTGAGGACCGGTTAACCGTTCACAAAAAATTCCAGTTAACTGTCGGTCCGTATTTTTATTACATTTTGTGAACCAACAAGAGAATGGATCAAATTTACGCCTCGCGTCATCTGATTTGACATCAAAGCGCCCGTGATGTACCGATGCTAGTGTTCAGCTCTCTGTCGCGATGCTGTCAAAACAAAATAAAAAAAAATATATGAAAAAAATTCGTCAGAATAAAGAAGTAAACCGTAATTATATTTAATTTTTATGTAGTAAAAGTAACACTCGTGGTCTTGACCGTTATTCACATTTTGACATTATTGCCGTGCTGTTTTACTTCTGGTATTATGCTTCGGCAACTAAGCGAATAAAAAAAAACTTTCACTAGCCAAACTCCACTAACGATGATGTGTATTTTTACATTATTTATAGACCGGAATATTAAGAAAACGTCACAGTCGCTTGCATATTGGCTCTGGTATTCTGCCGTAACACAACAAAAAATTTACTCCAGGTAATAAGCTAACTCAGACTAAATGAAGTTACGGTTAACCAGTCCTGATAAATGAGACCGGTCCTGTTCTGAAGACCGGTTAACCGTTAACAACCTTAGGTTTTATAATATTGTAGAGAACATTCTTATTTTGTTGGTGAGGATATCTCTAACATCTGTAGTTACTTCACACTTTTCCCACTACACTTGTAGTCTTGAATCAGTAAAAAAACATATCGCTCAACATTATTCCTTTAATTGGTTATAACAATGCTTTTCTCTATCTGGTTCGTCTCAGCAGTCTTCTAACCATCTCAAATAGTTATTATTTTCACTGACATGCTAAAGATTAGCCACGCCCACTCTCTTTTGCTATATATAATCTCTGAACTACTCTCTTCCTCCTATTGCTCTCTTTGGCTCTGAATTTCACTGCAGCTTAGTTTTAATTAAATTTTATTAGTTTTTTTGTTTGTTTGTGTGTCTATTTGTTCATTGAAGAAGGCTCTTTTGTCGAAAGGTTTGTTGTTTTATGTCTAGTCAGGCTTATACATACCCTATTTGACTATTTGCATGACATAAAACTACTTTTAAAAAACCCAACAGGGCAGTTGATTTATGTTTCCTAAAGACTGCATGTGTTTTTCGTAATGCCATCCCAACATATGCCTGGTAAATAGGCTATTATTTCCATAAAAATGAGACCTGGCAGCCATTGCGTTGGAAATATTTTCAAAATTTTACCCCCCACTGAAAGGTCATGATGAAATTGTTCACAAAGTTCTGAAACTCAAAGCATAAGATTCCTTGTCTAGGACCTATTTTATTATCATAATATTTAAGGTTGTTAAGACCGATCGTTTTTGAGGACCGGTTAGCAGTTCAAAAAAAGGCCGGTTAACCGCAAGTCCTTATATGCCTTATGTTTTGAGAACCAACGAGCCAATGTTTTTTCGCCTCGCGTCGTCTGGTGGTGGCATCAGAGCCCGATTCCCCGGCTGGCGTTCAGCTCTTTTTCGCGATGCCCTCAATCCAGCGAATTAAAAAAAAATTTGTAAAAATTCAAAGAATTAAGTAAACAGTGATGGTTAATAGTCAATTTTTAAAAAAAATGTTAAGACTCGTGATTAACCGTTCTAAATAAGAGGACCGGTTAAACCGTTCGTTAAAGTTAGCGAGGTATTTTTCATAAGTTTAAAAAAACCCACGCCTCGCCTCGTCCGTTGGGACGTCGTGTGACTCTCCTGTGTTTTGTGCGTGATGCCGGTCAACTCGCGAATTAAAATTAATAATAATAATAAAATTATAAAGCTTACGGAGTAAACAGTGATGATAAAATGTAATTTATTTAAATACCATATTATTTTTCAATCATCAACTCGCCAGGATAATTGAATTTTGCGGCGCACACGACGTTAACATTTTTCCTGTTGAAATAGGGTTAGAGCTACTCTCGCGGTACTCCCCTTCCAACGCATAAGAATTACATTTTTTAAAAGAAAATATCAGTTTTGATATTAATGTGGTAAGCTTACGTCAAATGCCTTTGACTTGCAGGAAATTTGTCACTAAATGACCGAACTCGAATTTGAGAACCGATTAATCGCCCGGTATCTTTGCTACGTCTATCAAATGACTCTCGTAGATACTTCACTAAGCGGCTCGCGCCGATCAATTATTTGGATGCGGGAAACAGACTATAAACCGGTGACCAGAGAATGCCGTTAGGTCAAGGGGTCATATGGTTTTATAGCTTTCTTTGTCTTTATAAGAAACCGACTATAATTAATATAAATGGAAACAGTCGCGGCCTTGACTGTTGTTGACATCAAACGCGCACTGTGTGTAGCTTTCGTACAGTGCCTCGACTACTAAGCAAATTATTAAAAAAAACATTTTTTAGCCGTAGGCAAACTAAACTAATAGTGATGACGTGTATATTATTTATATACCGGAATATGGAGAAAGCGATTTGATGTCACCGTCGCTCGCGTTAGTCTCGTATGCTGCCCTGCATCTTAACAGTAAAGTTGCGGTTAACCGGTCCTGATCTGAGGACCGGTTAACCGTTAACAACCTTAATAATATTATATATATATACACTTATGTGGGTATCTGAATTTATTTTCTGTTTGTTTGCTATTTTATTTAGACTAACTAAATATACTAAAAAAGGCTACATATAACAGGATGTTTGTCTGTGACAGTTCCTGGTCTAACATGCTTGACTTGAAGAATTATTATTGTTGTACACAATCCTCCTTAATGCCTATTACTAGTAGGTAAATTGGCATCTCTCAAAATATTTACAGTGGGACCCGCTTAAGTCGACGGCCTCTGGGTATGAAAATGGCGCCGAGATAACCGAGCGAGTTAAATGAAAACCAATATGGCGGCAAAATATTAACATGCGCTTAAAATTTCTTTATATACATGATGTGCGTTAATTAGTGATGGGACGATTAATCGTATCGGAATATCGGGACCCATTTCTTCACTCTTTCCTAAGGTTTGTTAAGACCGTTCGTTTTTAAGGACCGTTTAAGTTTAAATTTAACCCTTTATTGCGTTAACGCAGTTTTTTTTCCCTAGTACATAACTACATGTATAACGAATTCATATACTCCTGCCAGCCACACCGCGTGCGCGCGCAGTGTCCGCTGGTGACTTGCGTGACTTTCCTTACAAGCCACACAAATAAATAACCCACCCCGTCCCCTCAGCTTACAATGGACTCGGAATTCCTTCGGTAACTTGAGTGCTAATCGGAATAACCAACAACAATGGTGTGGAAGATTGAGAGTGGGGTGGGTAAACTGTCTGTAGTCTGTTATATTATATATTTTAAAATCTGGGGAGCCTTGTTTACAGTAAGCACCCTATGATTCTGGTATCGTCCCATCACTAGCGTTAATAAATCAGGTTTTTTTTTACACAAAGGCGTTGCCGTTATTTGTTTGTCTATCAGACTATCATGACCTATATTTGACTCATGACAAAAAAGCGAAATCTTCTCTATAAAAGTGTACAAAAATAAATTAGGAACTCCTTTTGAACCTTCAACTTTGACACATTTTAATTAATTCTAACCAATAGTTAAATGGCTTTTGCACACGGCCACTTCTTATGAATGAAACAATGAGAACAAAGCAGTAGTAATAGAGTCAAAATGAGGTTGAAGTCTGCATACGGTACATTTTGTTATTCCATACGAAACGAAATGTTTTAGACAAGCGATTCTGCGTGCATCTTTGCTATTGGAGCAATTACGTAATACTCGGCATCGGCATCACTTACGCATCCGATTGCCGAGTATCTCTGAGTATACGAAAATCAGCCGATACCGACTAGCTGAACCGATCGGTTCAGCCCTATCGATAAGAACATTTTCAAAAGCTGGCGATTTAAGTTAGTAATACAGCTCTGTGAGCAAGCTGGCTATGATGTCACCAGCGAGGCAGAAATTTTATGCCTTCACTTGGTTATAAAAAATCACATCTAACATTTTCAAAAGCTGACGATTGGTCAAGGGGATCGAGATAACCAACACCAAGTGGCAAATTTGACGCTCTTTTGTGCTCGAGCTATTAGGGTTCGGCGACTTAAAATAATCGAATTAACCGATGAGAAAATGCAAAGACAAAGAGAGAATTTGGAAGTTCCAAAAAAAAACGTCGACTTAATAGAGCTGACGAGTTTAACGGGGGCTCGAGTTAAGTGGGTCCCACTGTACTTGAAATTTATTTTGCTTTAAAAAAAAGCTAGTTACACTTTTAAACTATTTTTAATAAATTATTTAATGTGTCTGATGTTTATGCAGAACTGCTTCAGCCCCGTTTTCCAATCGGTTTATGTGCTCCCAGTACGATCTCAGCTATCCACACATCTTCTCATCATCACAAAAGGGATTACTATGAAGTTCTTGGCGTTCCTAAAAATGCTGATTCATCCACTATTAAAAAAGCATATTATAAGGTTTGTTGTTTTGAAGGCTTTTTGTCAAATTACACATCCTTGAAATTTAGAGAATAAACTTACTTCTAAAAATTTTGTTTCAAAGGGTATTTCTATCTTGCACTTGTCAATTTATTTTGGTTAAGGTTAGTGAGGGTAATAATTGTTTTGAATAAGTTAGGTGCAAAGCATACTACAGTTAAACTAGGGTTGAGGGAGGTGGTGATGGGTTGAGCAATGATGACATAATGTTACTATTGTTACCTATTAAATAAGGGGGGTTCATACAGTATGTGGATTATGATGATGATAGTAGGAAAGCCTATAATATACACATTAACATATAAGTTTAAAAGAATAAAAAATAATTATAAAAAAAATCTTTAATCAAAGTAGAAAGCAAACTGAAAAAAAGATACAACACAACAATAAATGCCTTATTCAGCAAACCAACAAAACACAAATAAAGCTGAAAAACTTATCTGCAACATAGAATCCAATTGGACTGGGTTTTTTTTTCAGTTGTGCTCTGAACTTGTTTTATTGAGCTTGTTCCTAGTCTAGGTTTGTGTCCAAAATTTTTGTAAAGAGAGCCGAATTCCATAAAGTAAAAATATTTGGGGACCGGATTAAGATTATTTTTAAAAAAAATTATATACGCTCAGACTGAGTCATAGGCTTTTTAATTATATGATTGCTTTTTTTTCTTCAAAATTTGCAAGAGTACTATTTTGTAGAAAAAGAGGGGGGAAAAACTACCGATATTTTCATGACTTTATAAATATCTTATCCATCATTAGAAATGATTAAAATTGAATAAATAAGGGCCAAGTAAATGAATAAAGATGTACTATGTCCTTTGCCCTTACAATAAACAAAATGTGTTGAGCTATAACTATGGCCCAAATGTTGTGTCAAAAGTTGTAATGAAAAATTTTTTAAGACATTTCTTTTTCCAAGTTGCCAAAATTGTCAATAATAAACGATATTTCATCAATTTTTGCCATGAGTCATCATTGAATAACATGACCATGACAGCACATAAGATCATCAGCTTTTTGTAATCAATATCCACTTTTATAAACAATAAAACAGCATCAGTTTTTGCTATCAATTGACATCATGGTATTTTGTATTAAAATCAGCACATAATTCACCTTTTCTTATACGTTATAACGTCATGGTTACAAAAAAATCCATGAGTCCATGAATTATTTAAGATGAGGCCATAGGCCATTTTAAATATAAACGCTGTCTTAGTCTGACTGTATTCTCACCCCCATGTTATCAATCATTTCAGTTAAAAGCATGAAGAAAGTAGATAATAATTCCAAATTTCTTAAATCCTATGTGCAAGAAAGCCCCATATAACAGTTGAATATTTTCCACAATTACCGGTAAAATGTAAAATAAAACATCAAGTTTCTTCCAAATATGAGTTATTGTTGAATCATTGAGCCACTACATAGATTGATCAAAATTAATGCACAATCTTTTTATTTGCATTGTAAGAAATATTGAAATGTTATCTACTTTTGTGTTTATTTTTTTAAGCTCATCTTATATGGAAGTATTTTTTATATCCAAAATTTTGCTTTGATATTCATTTTCATTTCACATTATTTCTTCCTTTTGGTAATATAAAGATGTTTTTTGGGTGAAATCCCATAATCAATGGCTTAAAACAATCGACGATGCAATCATTAATTCTTCATTTGTTAACCTTCTAATTTTTACTCTTTGCAGCTTGCCAAACAGTACCATCCAGACATGAATAATAAAGATCCAGATGCTGCAAAAAAGTTTCAAGAAGTCTCAGAAGCTTATGAGGTCAGTTTTGATTACCTTTGGTTGATGGACATTTACTTAATTTGACATTGTTTGTGTGGTCTATTATTAATTTTTTATAATGTTTGTATTAAGGTCCTTAGTGATGACAATAAAAAGCGAGACTATGATACTTTTGGAATGGGTGGCCCTCAGCAAGCTGGAGGATTTAGGAGCCAGCAAGGATTTTCAGGTACAATAATTTAATTTGTAATGTACTCCCAGAACTTATCATTTTTAAAAATAAAAGTGAATTTATAAACTAAAAGAATATTGACATAAAGTAATTTATGTAATAAATTAACCATATAAAACAACGAAAAGCGTTTTTAATACTGAAAAGTCCTTTTAATTAACTGTTAGTTCATGAGAAGTAGGTTTATGTTATTATTACAATTATGTCTTACTCTGACATGAATGATTTTTCAGGCTTTGAGAACTTCCAGAGTCAGATGGACCCTGAAGAGTTGTTTAGAAAAATTTTTGGCAGTGCAGGCTTTAACTTTGGTGGCTTTTCAAACCAGGATTATGAAGAATCAATGTCTGGATACTCTCCAGCCTCAGAGGTTAGCATCATATTACTTTTAATTACGGAGCTTAAAAACTTCAAAATATCCAAACAAAACACCTACCTCAATCTCCCCAATAAAACAGCTTTCAACAATTTTTCAAATAATTACGTCTTTTTAATTAACTTTAGCCAATTTTAAAGACTAATCACTCTTTTAATTGATTCTAGGTGATGATGGATTTGACCTTCCAAGAAGCTGCTCGGGGTGTTAACAAGGAAATTCATCTGAATGTCAAGGACACTTGTCCAAAATGTAGAGGTGGGGGATCAGAAACTGGTTCAGCTCCTTCAAAATGTCCTCAGTGTAATGGAACTGGAATGGTATGTTTTGCGGAATGACGCATTTGAAAATCCAACTATTCAAACTGTCACACTTACGAAATTTCACCCATATTACAGCAAGAAGATTGTTTATTTTTAAAAACTTTGAAGTAGCTCTATTCAGTATTACTAATATTATAAGTTAAAAACAGGTCATATTTTATTTTATTACATGACATAAAATATACCTGTTTAAAATTTTTTGACTTTATAATAATTGTACAGGAAACAATATCCACTGGTCCTTTTATAATGCGCACAACCTGCAGAGGCTGTCATGGCAAGCGAGTTGTAAACAAGAACCCCTGTACAGAGTGCAATGGCAAGGGGAAGGTTATAACAAGGAAAAGAATAGTAGTACCTGTACCAGCAGGTAATTATCAGATTATTTTCATGCATATCCTAAGAGTCAGTGGATCCTGAGCAGTATACTTAATTTTAATATATATTTTTACTGATATTAATTAAATGATCGATTATAAAATTAATTAAATTAAATCCAATTTAATGGGTTACTTATAAATACAGTCGAAACCGCTTAAGTCGACGGCGTTGGGGTATGAAAAATGGCGTCGACATAACCGATTATCGAGTTAAAACGAAAACCAATATGGCGGCAAAATATTAACATGTGCTTGAAATTTCTTTATGTACATGATTAATTAGTTAGCGTTAATTAGTGATGGGATGATTAATCGGAATCGTATCGGAACCCTAATATTTCTTCACTCTTTCCTAAGGTTGTAATGACCGTTCGTTTTTAAGGACCGTTTAAAATTTAAATATAACCATGGTTCCCACTCAGGAAAACGGGAAAAAGTCGGGAATTCTTAAAAATAAACTCTCGGTCTTGAAAGTCGGGAAAAGTTATGACTAATCGGGAATTTATATATATATATATATAATATAATATATTTATGCCGAAGTAAAGGACTTTGATTACGTCTCTGTCATGTTTCGATTCCATTTAATGAAAAATAAGTTACCAGTTTATAATTGTCTGCGCATGCGCTAAAAGGTCAAAGTTTACGCTTCGCCGTGTCACAGTCGTGTTTGCCGTCGTATCAGCAAATTTAAAATACAAATAAACAAATCAATATGGTTATTTTAAGTTTAATGCTTTTGACGTGCAGGATATCTGTTACTTAACTATCAGAACGTTCTCGAATTTCCTCAGTCAATCAAACTTGTAATATAAATAAAACTATTGTGGCCTTGACCGTTGATCACAGCACGCTGTGGGCTGTGTGTACTGTGTTAGATCTCGGCCGGCAAATAAGTCTAAGCGAATTTTTTAAAAAATCATTCCTTATCAGAAATGATTTCATTTCATCGTCACGCGCGTGTTAGTGTCACAGTCATGTATCTTACTGGTAACAAAGCAACAACAAACTTTTAAAAGAATAATAATTTATTAATTTTTTATTTAATTATATAAAAACCACCGTCTATTCTCGATACAAACCTTTATTTTCATTTCTAAAGATATTCGTTTATCTTTAAAAATAAAATGATTAATGCATCAGAAAATGAATTAAGTTTAATAATAATATAACATGCACTGCGAAATAATGACGATTCACGACCTCTAACGCGATTGTCCAGTACCTCGGGTGAATACATACTCCATGGATACACGTCGAATTATAATTCACACACGCAAAACATCCGGTAAAGTTCTTTGAAATCTCGTAGAATCACACAATAGCCGGAAGTCTCGAAGAAAAGCGAGATGTCAACACTGTTTTGAACTAAAAATGACAGAGTGCATTCCTAGGCCAACCGACGAAAATCGAGCTAAGCAAGTAAAGTTGCAAATTTGGTCCTCTTTTGTGCTCGAGGTACTAGGTTTCGGCGACTTAGAAAAATCGAACTAGCCGATGAAAAAATGCTAAGACAAAGAGAATTTGGCGGTTCCAATAAAAAACGTCGACATAATAGGGTGGTCGAGGTAAGTGGGTTCGACTGTATTAGTAAAGTGTCTTGGCAATTTTTAATTTATTTACTTAGGTGTTGAAGATGGTCAGACGGTACGCATGCCAGTTGGGGGTCAAGAAGTATTCATAACATTTAAGGTACTGAAATTTTTCTTTTTCCTCTTAATCCTTATGAAAACATGCCTTTATCTTCAATGATCTTTTTTTAACAAAATTCGATCCCATCATTGTATAGTCTACATTGTTATAATTCTTATTATGATTTCTTACTTTGATGGTTAACCTTAATTTGACATTTAAATGTTTCAATTTTGGTAGGTCCAAAAGAGTCGGATTTTCCGCAGAGAAGGTGCTGATGTCCATAGTGATGTAGTAATTAGTTTATCACAGGCTGTGCTTGGCGGTTCTATTAGAATTCCAGGGATATATGATGATATTGTTCTTAGCGTATGTACTTTGATATCTTTGAAAACTAATAATTTCAAACAATTCTAAGTGTCATCTTGATGAAATTGTAGAAGTTTATGGATAATTTAGTTTTGTATCTTTATTGTAATTTATTCACACTGTGTGTACTAGAAATTAAAAGATGATTAAAATTTAATTTATTATCTTGTCTTTCTTTGTTTGTAAATCAATGCTATAATATTATTTTCATGTATTTAAAAAAAAACACAACTAAAACTGATTCATTAACTTGACTTTTTGAGTTTTACAAGTTACAAAATTTTAAATAATGTCTTTATCAGATACCAGCTGGTACCTCTTCCCATCATCGACTACGTCTGCCAGGTAAAGGGATCAGTCGAGTCAACAGCCATGGATATGGCGATCATTATATTCATGTAAAGATTAAAGTGCCAGTGTAAGTATTAGAGAAATTTTAATCTGCTTTCACATTGATGAGCATATTTTAAGTGATCAAAAAATAAATATAACATAAATAACAAGGTTGAAAAGAAAAACTTGGTTTAAAACATCTTGTAATTGTAAGGTTTACAAATATTGTGTTATAACATGTGTATTTGGTATAAATGCAGGTGATTACCTTTTTTATAAATGCCTCCTCCAACTTTATATTTCATAGAAACTTGAACCCAGCACAGAAACAAATAATGCAAGCCTTTGCAGAGACAGAGAAGGGAATAGAAGGAACTGTTGATGGGTTGGCTCAAACCAAGGGAGGAGGTATGTAGGAACAGTTGATGGGTTGGCTCAAACCAAGGGAGGAGGTATGTAGGAACAGTTGATGGGTTGGCTCAAACCAAGGGAGGAGGTATGTAGGAACAGTTGATGGGTTGGCTCAAACCAAGGGAGGAGGTATGTAGGAACAATTGATGGGTTGCCTCAAACCAAGGGAGGAGGTATGTAGGAACAGTTGATGGGTTGGCTCAAACCAAGGGAGGAGGTATGTAGGAACAGTTGATGGGTTGGCTCAAACCAAGGGAGGAGGTATGTAGGAACAGTTGATGGGTTGCCTCAAACCAAGGGAGGAGGTATGTAGGAACAGTTGATGGGTTGGCTCAAGTGGCATGCATACTTGGCTGACATGAAGAGACTTGCTGCTTCGAGTCTCTTTGCAGGCAGATATTACCATATATAAACTTGCTATAGCCTGTCCCTTCATAAGCCGACACTCTTTTGGAAGAGAAAAGTATTAAAAGTTTATAACCCGCTCGCAAGCCGACAAATACTAGGAGAGCTTAAACAAAATGGTACACATTTTTTTAAAACTACAAGCTAAATCTGTCATTATGATTTTTTACTTTGTACTGCCTATCATTGTCTTTGTGCTCTTTGTTAGGCAAGAGTTACCGGTATATAAAAAAAAATTATTTGGTCAACAGTGGCAAAAGCGCGTACATTAAAATTCATAATTGAAAACAAAATTTGTAAAGCAATTTATTAAAACATTCACAAAAATAAATATAATGATTAGATAAGGTAATTGCTGATGTTAATAATATATTATAGCTTCTGGTAGAGCAGTCAAATCTTGTAGAATGTAGAAAAGGACCTTGATGATCTACAATAACAGCACCGATATTCAATGTACATGCAGAAATCACCTATGACCCGCTCATAAGCCAACCCCCTAGATTTTGTCCCAAAAAGGTCGGCTTTAGAACGAGTCCACCCAGCTCTAATTGGTACCTGACATAGCAGGGGTTAAAAAAAGTCATTTGGTCATTGTGCCACATAATCCTTTCCAAACATGCCTGCGTGGTCTGTAGTTCTTATAAAAACATAGAAGGAAATAATTAGGGCTGTACTGGATTCAAATTTTTAAAATCCGGCAGAGCCAGATTTATGATGTGAAATCCAGCTGAAGCCAGACTTGAAAAAATGGCTGGATTCCGGATTTGCCGGGGCCGAAATCCGGTACACCCCTAGCAATAATCTTCTATATATAGAAGCGTGTGTAATAAAAAAAAACCAAAGTATAATAATTACAGTCAAACGTCTCATAACGAGTTTAATTTGTTCGAGAGTCTTAGTCGTTAAGCCAAACACTCGTACGAAACAATTTTTCCCATACAAATTAATGTAAAATACGATAATTATCCATTCCAGGCTGAAAAAAAATAATCATTTTTCAAAATTTTTTATTAACATTTAATCAAATAAAATTACTTATGAATAATTGTTAAAGAGTGGATAGCGAAGTCAATAGTGCGCTCGCCTCACAAGCTGAGGGGTGTGGAATCTAGCTCACGTTAAAGCCACAATAAAAATGATGATGTCTGACAATCGCTAAAAAGTCCTCCGCTGACCTGGAGAGGAGATGGGCACCGCCAAGGTCTACCAAGCCCGGAGAAAGTTCTAATGGAAACATTAGAACCCCCTACAACCACGAGGCTATGGGATGCAGAGTGAAACAACTAGATTACAATTTAGATTGAAACAAAAAACGTAAACAAAAATATGAATTTATGACAAATAATTATTCCTTTTTAAATAGAAAACTGTCCAAAGACATTAGTTTTTGCCGACACATCAAAATTTGAAGAAAATGTGTAGTAACCATTTCGTAGACATTCTTGACACTCCATTTGAAGCATCCATTTTCTTGATTGTTCTTGAGAAAAGTGCAGATCGTTGATGTTGGCCGATTGTAGTTGCGCACTAGATTAACCACCTTGTTCTCGCTTTTCAATGGTTTTTCGTTTCATTTCAACAGTTATTTAAAAAAAAATTCTCTTTCTCTTATCATTGTCTTCTTGTGTTTTTTTTTCCGTAGACATTTTAGCACAGGTTATTACACTTTGCACATTATGAAATAACGAATATTGTTGTAAATACAAAATTTATAAAAATGGTTGATCACACACGAAAAACAATACGCTAACAGACCGAGTGCTTAACACAGAATAATACATTGGGCGGAAGTGCCGGCTCACAAATGAATTTGCAGGAAAAGGGGACTTTCCCTTTCTGCGTCACTCGTTCTGCAAATCTTAAGGGAGAAACTTTAAAAAAAAATAATTGATCATTATGCAAAAAACTTGTTATGAGAGGTGCTCATTATGAGAGGTTTGACTGTATTTTTCAGAAGAAAATAGTTCAAGCATTGAAAAAAAACCATTTATGCCACTGAATGACGGAAATCAATAGTGTTGTAAAAATGAAGTGAGCATCCAACATGTGCTAACTCGGGACCTTCCCATTCTGTTTCAGGTGGGAAGATCCCGGATGAGCGCGTGATGGGAGAACAATTGCCTGCTGAAGAAGATGAAGGCTTTTTTTCCAAGTTAAAGCGCAAGATTTTTGGATAACCCAATGGTGTAGTTGTTAGATACATATCATTTTAGCCTGAGAGTACCGAATCAAAATCTCTGTAATTAGATTAAGCCAAATATAACATCCATCGGTACAAAAATAAAGTAGTGAAAAAATTGTTAGGTTTGTGTTCTCAGTAACCTAATGTCAATGTCTTCTAGAGCATTCATAAATTTCAATTCTGTACAGATGTAAAACTACATGAGTTTATTTCAGTGGTTAATAGCATAGTCACATGGGTTGCTCTGTGTGAGTTTTATTACATTTTTTCAAATGTTTTGGTTGTGTAAATTATTAAATGTCAGTAGAAGAAGCTTGTTATAGAAAACAAATTTCCAGAGCTTCAACATTTCTTTGTCAGTTTACACTCATTTTCTCCAATTCTGCACACCATATATTTTAATAGTGAAAGTCAGTCATTTGTTTGATTATAACTTGAAAATATCAAGTTGAGTCCACAGATTTGTCAGTGAGGGATTTAAAAAATACTCCTTCAATTTTAAATGCCGCTCATTAGCAAACATTTATTAAATTTACCATTGGTTACTCAATTAAAAGAACATTAATCTGAATCCTGGAATATCTGGAACTCTCTTTCCAACAAGGATAATATCATTGCATGACTGGTTCATACTGCTGGCATTCTTACTGTGGGAATAATTTAATTTTGTATTTTAAAAAATATATGTTATTTTTTCACCTGTATTCATTTATTCTTTTCATCATAATTTTATTCAATAGTAATAACAACAAACTAGAAGCAATGAATTCTGCATGTCTAGATATTAGTGGGTTCAATTTAAACTGCTTCATTCAGAATGGGTTCTATGATATAGGGAAATATGAAGAAATGGAGTGTCCAAACTTTGAAAAAAAATTGTCTGTGCTTCCAGTTCCATTGCAATATTTGCTCCACTGATAATAATTAATATTTTTAGCCATTGCTCATGTTAATCTGTCTCTCAGGTCTTCGCGTCATAGATGACCCTGATGGTATAGTAGCTAACATCCGAGACCATCTGAGCCAGCCATCACAGAATAAAAAATCAGCCAAGATTGACAGAAGTCTTGAGGATTCTGATGTAGATGGGAAAGCTGTAGGAAAAAATACGTGATTCATTTGAGGCAAATATGTGATGTGTTTTGAGAAACTGCCAATTGTTTGTTTTCTGATGTAATTTAAGAATCTATAATAATGTCAACCATTGATTCCACTAGTACAGTGGCCAGCAACCTGAGTAAGCAGCCATCTCCTTCTGGAAAGTTTAAAATGCTACAGAGCAGTGGGTTGTTGATCACTATACTAGTAACATTTATTTTTTGTTTTATATTTTTATTTGCCCTGGAGTATAAGAGAATTGAAATCTTGACTGTAAACTATACATAGACAAACCTGTGATGAGGTATATGTAGAAAATTGGTCACTTGGCAATATTCAAGTGATTATCATAATTGCCATGCTGTTAACTTATAACTGAATGACATAAACTTCATAAAGCTTTGTCTTTTAGCAAATCTCCTCTCAGCTTCTTTGAACTCGGTTAAATAGGAGCATTTGGCTTGCAGTTGTGATATGCTTGACACCATGAATAACAAGTGGGAGGTGGCCATAAGCCATAGTATTTTTTGTTTTAGTTTCCTAGTCAGGTACAAAATTGTACAATGGTAATGTTTTAACAGCTTGATTTCTTAAGATTCAACTATTTATATATTTCCTTGCTTGCAAGAGGAAATAAAAAATTTTTTCCTGGTTTTGCTAAAGAATTATGCCTTTATACTTTGCATTATTGAAAACAAACTAAATTTAAAGTGATTTCAACCAATCTTAAATTTTACAGAATCACTGCATATTTTATTACTTAATATGGAGTGGCATCTGTTGCTGGCAAGGGTAGATATGTTGCATTGTTTTATATTTTATATAGTGATTATGATTTGTTCGGAGCCTATCAATAAGAATAAAAAATATGATGAACATGTTTTTCTTGTTTTCTCTTGCTTGTGTTATTTACACTGACACTGGTAAATTTAAATGTAACCAAGTTAATTTTAAGATTGTTATACAACAGTTGCATGTTGTATAAACAATTTGTTCTGTAAGGGAATGTAAAAATTGGGCATTTAAAACCTTGGGAAAGAATGTCTTCATACGGTCATCATTGACATATGCAGGCCTCTCCAGGACATAGGCTGCTTACAAGAGCATCTCTATCCTGGGCCAGTCTGTCCAGGACATGGTCCACTTACAAGAGCATCTCTGTTCTGGGCCAGTCTGTCCAGAATTCTCCAGATATGGCCAAGTTTCTTGATGTCTGGTGGGTAGGGAGGGCTTATTTATCCCCCAAGATGGTAATGACATAATGGGGAGGTAGCGAGGAAGAGACTAGGAATTAAGATGGTTATGGGAAAGGTTGGCCTCTGTTTGGGAGGTTACACCTTCTACTCCATGTGTGACAGTGTAAGTCATGACCCCTTCTACTCCCTTTACCCCGTAGGTGAGTAAGTCATTCATTATACTCCAATTTTAAGTGTGAGTAATCGCTAGGGATGTTAACGATTAATTTAAATTTAATTGTTAACTTTTGAGGAATTCATCTTTAATTTCGATTAAAGCCAAAAATTAAAATGTATGATGTCATAAGTAACAATTATTAAACGTTCTTGTTGAAAATATAAATATTATTGGAATGTCTCCTTTATAATTTATATGTTATCTTTTAACCAACTACGCAAAAAGACAAGTGTGTTGACATTATTTGGTTCACGTGATGAGCGGGTCTAATTGACAATATAACCAGATGAGCTGAACAATCATTAAAATGGAACTGAGGTAACTGTTATGCGCAAAACGGTCTTGGTAAGGAATGACATTATCGGATATCGGTGTTCATTAAGTTCCCACCATTGTAGAGGGTTAATGGATTCAGGAACTTTCATCTTAATTTTGTAACGCAGTAATTCATCAGAAGAGCTGTCGTCATATTCTGTCTCTGAGGCAGACCCCATTACTGCCATTAGCTTAAAACGCTTTTCATTTGGTTTGAAAAGCAGGCGAAGTGTTAGAACCATGGTACGCAAACTTTATCAACATTTTGAACATTCCCGTCGGTCAATAGTTTGAAACCAAAATGTTCGAGTAATTGTCAGGAAATTTATTACTTATCGGCCGCTTTTTAAAAATTATTTTTTAAAACTTTTGACTTCCAATAATTTCAAAGTGATGTGTCGATTAATCGTTAAAACATAATTTAATCGTTAAAATTGTTTAACGATTAATTTCTCAATTAATCGTTAATTTCCGAAGCCCTATTAATCACCCTTTCCTCTATACGTGGGTGCCAAAATCCCTATATCTTAGACTCAGTGCTCTATTGTATTTCTTTGTTCATTGCTGAGTAGAAACAAAACTTGCGGCAGGACAAATATATTCCCACAGCCATAGCCAACAAAACGTGCGGTATGACAATCTATATTGCCAGAGCCATGGCCAACTAAACTAGCGGTATGACAATGTATATTGCCAGAGCCGTGGCCAACAGAACATGCGGCTGCGGCATGAAAATTTATATTGCCAAGAACAACATGCCTTGTAACATGGTCAAGTCTTAACTTAGGATAATATAACAATAAAGAGTGCACATGTTTAAATGAATACTAATAATTGACTCGGTCAACGATGACATACCTATTTCCCCCTCTAATCTAAAGATGGCGCCCGGTATGCGACTCTCGCCTCGTCTCCCAAAGTGTTAATTAACCTCTGAAATTCCATCAACCCCAGTCAGATAGTCACGTGACGTAGTTCTAATGCGCGAGATTTTTCACACGACAGTCGACCCGGCATGCACAAGATGTCACATGATATAGCTCTAAAGTGTTGAAAGAAGTCTCATTGGACTCAACTCTGCAGGATCAACATGTAAGTACGATGACTGTTGTATAACAGAAAACCTAGAAACAAATGACAATCATTTATTAGTACCGGTATAAAAGATAAAGATACAGTTTTTGAATCACGTGTGGTAAGGATAATAGTTACCAATACAACGTGCAAGAGTGCCGCAATCTCTATCGTTGCAATTGAAATTAAACAAATCAGGAATATAACCTGTATGCAACCTTTCAGCTACAGTCCCTACTCAAGGACAATCAGACTTACAAGGCCCGTGTGACCGTGTCCCAGCCCAATGATAAGAAGACTTACGAGGTCTGTGTCCCAACTCAATGACAATAAGACTTACGAAGTCTGTGTCCAAACTCAATGACAATAGGCTAAGACTTACGAGGTCTGTGTCCCAACTCAATGACACTAGGCTAAGACTTACGAGGTCTGTGTCCCAACTCAATGACAATAAGACTTACGAGGTCTGTGTCCAAACTCAATGACAATAAGACTTACGAAGTCTGTGTCCCAACTCAATGACAATAAGACTTACGAAGTCTGTGTCCCAACTCAATGACAATAAGACTTACGAGGTCTGTGTCCAAACTCAATGACAATAAGACTTACGAAGTCTGTGTCCCAACTCAATGACAATAAGACTTACGAAGTCTGTGTCCCAACTCAATGACAATAAGACTTACGAAGTCTGTGTCCAAACTCAATGACAATAAGACTTACGAGGTCTGTGTCCAAACTCAATGACAATAAGACTTACGAAGTCTGTGTCCAAACTCAATGACAATAAGACTTACGAAGTCTGTGTCCCAAATCAATGACAATAAGACTTACGAAGTCTGTGTCCCAACTCAATGACAATAAGACTTAAGGGGTCTGTGTCCAAGCTCAATGACAATAAGACTTACGAAGTCTGTGTCCCAACTCAATGACAATAAGACTTACGAAGTCTGTGTCCCAACTCAATGACAATAAGACTTACGAAGTCTGTGTCCAAACTCAATGACAATAAGACTTACGAGGTCTGTGTCCAAACTCAATGACAATAAGACTTACGAAGTCTGTGTCCAAACTCAATGACAATAAGACTTACGAAGTCTGTGTCCCAACTCAATGACAATAAGACTTACGAAGTCTGTGTCCCAACTCAATGACAATAAGACTTACGAAGTCTGTGTCCAAACTCAATGACAATAAGACTTACGAGGTCTGTGTCCCTCAACAAACTCGTGGCAAATACCAGAAGACAAGCACAAAAAATGGAACCAACAACACGCGCACTTAAATTGAATTAGCTTTATTATTCATAACTTAACTTCATTATTTTGCATACTTAAATTTATATGTGAATTTACACTGAATTTATTTATGTTTATGTAATGTTTATTATAAACTAGCGTATCCCCCGTCAAAAATGACGGAAGTTTTCAAAATAAATACACATCAGTTTAAAAAATAACGTAATACACAACTTTCATTTATTTTTATTTGATTCATTACATTTAGATCAATTTACATAATTTCCGTCGTCTGTATGTATGGTTGTAATGTAATGCTGTTTCTAATTTTAGAAAGCAGCGCACCATATTACTGCACCAAAAATAACATTTTCGAACGTTCAGCATAGAATTGTTCAATATGATAATAAATGAATCAAATAAAAATAAATAAAATAAATGAAAGTCTGTATTACGTTATTTTTTAATCTGATGTGTATTTATTTTGAAAACTTCCGTTGGGTGATACAGACTTGACGGGTGATACGCTAGTATATATATAAATATACACGTCTAAACACGTCTATAATTACCTCACGTTGTAACTTTATTTGCTCCTGCTTTGTTTCAGGGGAGGCAAACGATTCAGATGCCTTAGTCAGATTTGGGTGACATTCCTTTTAGTCACCTGGTGTGTAGCCCAGCCGATAAGTAAGTATCACACTCTGCTAGGGACTCATTAGTCACTGGCATGTCACCAATTATCTTTGCATGGAGTGATTGGCTTCTCTAACTCTAAATTTAACTTTATTCACTGATGATCAAACCGTTGGATATTATTCAGCGAATGCACTCAGTTTTAGGGGGCCGTCCATAAATGACGTTACTCTCCTAACAGTGGGGTGGGGGAGGGGTTCACACATTTGTGACGATGTTTGACGAGGGGGGGGTGGGGTGTTTAATAACTCTGACGCCACATCAAAAACACGCAATTCCTATATAATAAAAAGCTATGTTCTGTGCGGTCATCGATAGCGATTGGTCCCACAAACACATATGACTCCTACAGCAAATCATATTGAACACGTTTACGCGGACGTTCAAAACGAGTTATTTGTGGTGCAATATTTTTTCCAATACTTTATTTTGAGTTATGCGCGTTGGGATTTATAGCTCTGTTTTACGAGTTATTTATTTTCACTATAATGAATAGTATTTTTGACGTGATGCACATGTATACCGGTCGAGACGGCTGTTGAAGGAGAGTTACAACATGCCACCGAACGGTGGCGGAACATCATTGGAATGGCTTTGTTGCTCGTTTTAGATCAAAGTTCCACTTAAATATCTGATTTCTTACAATGTATTTAATGACGTTTTAAATGTCTTCACGGTTGCTAAAGATATTAGAATGCAGGCTTACACGAAATGCATACTTAAATGACAATAAAGTGATTTGAAACGTGCTCATTTTCAAATAGGAAATACGGCTTTTATCAGGGGTGGGGGGCGCAAAGCTTTGTGACATCATATTTGAGGGGGGCAGGCTAACTTTTTTGTGACCACCTGTGACGAGCGAGAGGGCGAAAACTGGCCGAATTCGCGTGACGTCATTTACGGATGGCCCATTACATACATACAACTTGCATTGTTTCTCCATTTCAGTCACCGATCAAGTCCCCGTCATCTCTGCTCCCCGAATCTCTGTCCCGAAAGCCTCACCAGTGGCCCAACCAGTGATCAGCTCAAGCGACGCGGTCCCAGATCTAGCCACCAAACTCACAGACCTCAGCATGGACTACTTCGCCAAAGTCCTGGACGTTGTCATGAAGACCGCGACAGAAGCGGGAATCTCCGGTCTGAGTGGCGCAGTGGCCGCAGGGACGAATGCCACCATCGAATTGGGGAACTCCGGAAGTAAAGTTGTAGTGCATGCGTCCAAGCAGGCTGAACACGCCATGAAAGAGAGGTCCCACGAGCTGTTTGATAAAGCAGTGGACGGAGTCACCAAAGTGAAAGGCAGGTCCACCGAGCTGGTCGATAAAAGCTGTGGACGGAGTCACAAGAATGAAAGAAATCGCGACGGACGCTGCTACTAGTCTCCTAGACGCCCTGTCAAAGGCCGTTGACACGATTGGCGATTAATAGACATACTAACAAGATGACACCTCTCTCAGATGACACACATGATGACACCTCTCACAGATGACACACACGATGACACCTCTCTCAGATGACACACACGATGACACCTCTCTCAGATGACACACACGATGACACCTCTCACAGATGACACACAGGATGACACCTCTCACAGATGACACACACGATGACACCTCTCTCAGATGACACACACGATGACACCTCTCTCAGATGACACACACGATGACACCTCTCTCAGATGACATACATGATGACACCTCTCTCAGATGACATACATGATGACACCTCTCACAGATGACACACACGATGACACCTCTCTCAGATGACACACACGATGACACCTCTCTCAGATGACACACACGATGACACCTCTCACAGATGACACACACGATGACACCTCTCACAGATGACACACACGATGACACCTCTCTCAGATGACACACACGATGACACCTCTCTCAGATGACACACACGATGACACCTCTCACAGATGACACACACGATGACACCTCTCTCAGATGACATACATGATGACACCTCTCACAGATGACACACACGATGACACCTCTCTCAGATGACACACACGATGACACCTCTCTCAGATGACACACACGATGACACCTCTCTCAGATGACATACATGATGACACCTCTCTCAGATGACACACACGATGACACCTCTCACAGATGACACACACGATGACACCTCTCTCAGATGACACACACGATGACACCTCTCGCAGATGACACACACGATGACACCTCTCTCAGATGACACACACGATGACACCTCTCTCAGATGACATACTGACATGCTGTCATACACGACTGGCTCCTGACGCTATCAACCTATGATGTACTGATGCACTTATACTTAGATGCTTAACTGATGAGATTCTTAGCTGTAGATTAAATTTAAGAGATAATACTTCTAGTTTGAAGCTGGCAAATGTGCTGATATTAATCTGATATTTTCCAATGTTCGTGTCTTCTTAGAAATAGTTAAAGTAAAATAAAATCATATTGAAACATTGCAATTTTTTAAAAATCGTTTTCTCATTCCCTTTTGAATGGTTTGGGAAGTATGCATGGAACAAGGGCAATAACTGAAATGGGATTGAATTGTTTTGTAAACAAGATGTACGTGAGTTTTTGCTGAGATGTACATGATTTATCAAATGACATGAACATGATTTATCAATGAGATTTACCTGAGTTATAAAGTAGAATTATACTATATGCGAATGACAGTAACATGATGGTGACTGACTTAGATGTTGTTTTTTTAAACAGTTATTTTTGACTGCCAATGTACGTGACCAGTGGCGTAGCTATGGAGGTGCCTGGGGGGGGGCGCACCGGGCGACACTATCCAAAATGGGTGACATCAAATGGAAACAGTTGCATAATTACAGAGCCACACACTGACACACACTGACAGTTCTTGGAATTTCATAAGCGGATAAGTGACAAATCTCATAGTATCCCCAGATATAACCAGTACAAAGAGTCGTGCTTTATTTAAAGTTCAAAGTTGATGTAAAGGAATAAGGTAACACCTTAAGGAGGTCATAAAAATAGACCATTATTTAAATTTAACGTAGATTGAAGTTTTCGATAAATTTCTTAGAACGCGAATCTATATTTATATTATTTCAGATACTAACGTTTTCTATTGATACCAAATATGATGTAGTCGGGTGATTAAAAAAAACAAAACAAACAAGTAGGTAAAAACAAAACAGAGAAAATGGGAGTGCATAAGCATAAATAAACGACCATTCCCCAGACCATGAAAAACGTTAATTGTAATCCATTATTCGTCATTGAAACTTACAATCTTGAGTTGAGCATGCAATTCAGTTCATTAAAAACATCAACTTCGTCAGTTAAAAATGTGCCTGTGATTGGTACGACTTTCCGATTGTCACCACCCCCTCAAAATAGTTAATAAATAATAAAAAAGGAGAGAGAGATGGAACACAAAAGCCTCAGTGCTTCCACTGTGGAAAAATCCTGAGCAATGACAACACGAAGCCCGTTAGACTACGAGATCACTTGGAGAAAGTCCATCCATCCAATTCAAAGGACAGTGTTGAGGTCTTCAAGCAGAAGAGAGCTCGCTTCTTGACCTCAGGTACCTTGCCCAAGCTTTGATTTTCTTTGTCACAGAAATCTGCACAGGTTTTACGTCATATCTTATTTTAGGTTGCATATCTTATTGCAAAGAACAATAACCCCACACCATTGGAGACCCCTAGTGAAGCCTTGTGCTTTGGAGATGGTGTAACTTATGTGTGGTCACCAGCAGAGGAAGCAGGTTGAGAAAGTTCCTTTGTCCAATGACACTATTCATTCCAGGATTAGTGTCATGGCTGCAGAAATTCTGGATCAAGTCTTGTGCGAGATGAGAAGCATTTAGCATGCAGCTGGATGAATCCACTGATTTAGCGCAATGCAGTCAGATCCTTGTATTTCTGAGAAATGTCTCAGTGGATTGCTGAAGGAGGAATTTCTCTTTTGTAAGCCACTCCTAGCTACTACCAAAACTGCTGATGTGCTGCAGCTAGTCAGGGCATTCTTCATTGAAAACGAGTTTGACTGGACTTCAAGATTTTTTTCAATTTGCACAGGTGGTGCTCCCTCCATGCTCGGTAATAAGTCAGGATTTTCAGCACTGGTAAAGAAAGAAGTTCCAGATATTGTCACTACACACTGTATTTTTCATCGTCAGGGACTGGCATGCAAAACTCTACCTCCAACCTTGAAGTGAGTTCTTTCTACTTCAGTTCAAGTTGTAAATTGTATCCGCTCACATGCCTTGAACCACTACCTCTTCAAGTTGTTCTGTCAGGAGGTGAGCTCTGAGAATGAAGTTCTGCTCTACCACACTGAGGTGCGCTGGTTGTCCAGGGGACGGATACTTTCTCGGTTAGTGGAACTGAGAGTGGAGCTTGCAAATTTTCTTGCAAGAAAAAGAGAGTGGCCTTGCTGACAAGTTTGACTGTCCCAATTTCATTCATTACTTGGCATACCTTGCTGACATCTTCACCATCTTGAATGAGTTTAACACATCTCTCCAAGAACCTGATGTGACTGTAATGGATGCTACTGAGAGATTGCAAGCCTTTCTTAACAAAGTGCCACTATTCCAACGACGACTAGAAAAGTCCAACTTGGTCAACTTTCCACTCTTGGATGAAGTTGTAATATCTTGTGCAGAAGGAAGCACTGAGGGATCACTGCCTGGCAACATCAAAGGGGAAATTTCAGAGCACCTTTCAACAATGCAAAGGTCCTTTGATGGATATTTCTATCAAGACATTGCTAGGAAAGATCTTTGGATTCGCAATCCTTTTCTCTGTGACTTGGACAATATTGATGACAGTGACTTTGCTAAAGATGACCTGATTGATTTGAGAACCAGAGAAGTACTGAGGAGTGCCTTTAGTTGCAATACCTTGATTGAATTTTGGTGCGCCCAGCTAGATTCCTACCCACATCTAGCCAAGAGGGCAGTACTGACTCACCTTCCATTTGCCACAGCCTATCTCTGTGAAGCAGGATTCTCCCCACCTTTGACGATTAAAACCAAGGAAAGGAATAAGTTGAATGCAGAGGATGACATGAGAGTTGCTTTGTCCGAAACAGTCACCAAATTTTAAATTGCTGATTGATCATAAGAAGCAGCAGATCTCTCACTAAATTCCCTGTTGCCTGTGGTCAAAACTATTGTGTTCCTAAAATAAACATAGTTTATTATGCATTTTCTGCAAGTTTCACGAGGGGGTGCATGAACTTTTTTGGGCATCTGAAGGGGTGCATGGACCCCAAAAGGTTTGGAACCACTGAGATAGAAGAAGTGAATGGCACAAGAGCTAAAAGATTTTGAATAATCAAGATATGAAACATTTTAATTGGCCAAGAGATACAAGAAATGCATTCGCAAAGAGGTAGAAAGGAATAAGAAAAATGAGGAATATGAATTAGGGAATAAGGGACAACTTGCAATTTCGTTGAACAGATTAAGTCCCTTATTCAACAATTTTAGAAGTTATATTATTTAGTCATATAGTTTGAACTAGGAATCTTTCATTACGTCAAAATTCATTAGTTAAGAACAATACTTATCGATTCCAACATAAAGAATTTGTTTGATAAATTTACCTTTACTATTTGTTCTAGTTTACGGTTTGTTTCGCAACGAGTTGTTACCTTCATGTGTATTAATGAACAGGATTTCCCGTACTAATGGTTTTCCTCACACGCGTGATTTGTTCAAACACCGGTTACACGAGACTTAATTGGGCCAGCCCTGAAGTTATCCAGTCTCTCACCAGTCGTAATTGGGCCCGGTCTGAACCATATGGTATTCAGTTTCTCCAAAGACCTAATGGGGCCTGAGACCTATGTTGATTTAATCTCTCCAGAGACCTAATGGGGCCCACTAAGAGCCATAAGGGGCCATCCATTAAGTGCGTCACGCTATTTTTGACCCCCCCTCCCCCTGTCACAAATCTCGGGTGACCCCCCCGCCCCTAAAGTACGTCACACTTTCGACAATTTAAAAAAAAATTAACACCTAATTAAAATATTTAATTTATTAGTTAAATTACACTTCACTATTAAACTGTATTAAAATATAAAATTTCCATTTTAAAGTAGGGATGTACCGGATTCAAAATTTTGAAATCCGGCCGGATCTGAATTTGGCCGGATCTGAATTTGGCCGGATTTATGAAGTGAAATCCGGCTGGAGCCGGAATCAGATTTGTTAAAATGGCCGGATTCCGGATTTGCCGGAGCCATTATGAATATATATATAAATTAGGGATCTACCGGCTAGCCGGATTTATGAAGTGAAACCTGCCGGAGCCGAAGCCACAGCCGGATTTTTAAAAATAGCCGGATTCCGGATTCGCCGGAGCTGGAGCCGAAATCCCGTACACCCTCACTTAAAAGAACTATCAGATCATTAAAATGATTTTAATAGTAGAATAGTTTATTGTCAACAGTTGTCACAGTTATTCAATGAAACAGTAACTCAATCTATATCGAATTTGAAAACAAAAATTTCAAAAATTAGACTTGACAATTATGTAATACACATCATTTATCTGCTACCTTTTCATTTACAATTGGTGAGGTCAAGTTTTAGATAATCTTCCGATTATGCATTCTATTGACAAAGGATAAGAAGTAGATTATCGAAACTTGACCCCAACCAGTGATTAAATAATAAAAAGGAAACAAAACAATTTGACAAAAAAAAAGACTAGATTGACAAATTATGTGACCAACTCTTGTGCTATATTGAATCTGTTTATTATGGTCCTATGAATTATGTTTCATTCAAAAATATTCACTGGACATCATCAATCCAAGGTGAAGTGAAGTGTTCATCCATAGTTACGACTGACATCAATCTTTTACCATCATCGTTTCCTGGAAGGATAATTGCAGACACATCAACTCGTCGTCATGTAGCCAATCAACAGCCACTGAATGTGCATTAAAATTGTTCTCTTCTGGTAATAACTGCCATAGGTTCTCTTTGCCTTCTAGAAGCGATTCTCAAAGGACGGATGCGTTTTATCTGAGTTGATTCTTGAACAGTTTGGGTGGGCACATTCTCCTGAGCCCGAGCTCTGTGTTGTCCTGTATGTTTCTTCTACATTGTTTTGTGAGGCAAAATATAAGTGACATACTTTGAACAGTCGACCAAATAAGCTGGTAATCATATGGTTGTACTTTGAAAACTCCTGTTGATCTTAGCATGTCATCAAATTTGAGAGTTTGTGCTACAAACAAGGAAGGAAATTTATGAGAATCTGCATCTGCTCTTTCTGAAGCTTTGAGTCCATCAACTGTTTGGTTGATTGGGATTGGAGGAGGGGAAGAATCTTGAAGGTAAAACGTTGAAATCTGAGCTTTGTGCTTTGTCAAACATTTCATGTCCTGATATTTAACAATTTGAGTGAAATATTGGCTGGTGCGAACATGATTATCAAACCATTCCTGATCCTTGGATATTAGTCCTGCTACATCCAATTCAGATTTATGAACACATTCAGGAGATACGCATTCCATGCTATTTTGACATAAAACTATTTCTAATGTTTCACAAATTTTTGAAAAATATTTGTAAAGCTAATTAAATTCTACAAACAAAATATAAATAAATTAGAAACAAAAATGTGTGACATCACACATGGCCTGACCCCCTCCCCCCTGTCACAAAGTGTCACACTTTCTTACACCCCCCTGTCGGAGCGTGACGTACTTTATGGACGGCACCTAAGGCTATTCAGTCTCTCCAGAGACCTGATGGGACCTGAAACGTATGATTGTTCGATTTCTCAAGAGACCTAATGGAGCCCGACCCAAAAGTAAATGACAGGCACGTTACTTGAAAATATTTAAAAAAGATCCCACTACATTATTATTATTGACTAGAGACGACCGCGGGGACCCAAACTGCCGGGGTGGTAAAATCCGCCCCCACATTCTCCACCGCGGCGGATTCATTTCATATCTTTCTCCAGATCTCCTGATAGTGTAATGTCCGTGTCTAGTTTAGTGAAGTTAATGTTGATATGTTTGAACTCTTTCATAACCTCGCTGCACAAATAGAAACAGCAAATTTCGTCCAAGTCCTTAGACAGGTACAACTGACAAACTAAAAAAAAAGCGAATTACTCGAATAAAAACATTGGGGTCACGTTCTCGTATTACTTCATTATCTTTGGTTTTTTTTTCAGTTCAGTTGTTTGTTATTTTTTAAAATACAAAATACACAAACAAATTTGTGCAATGAAAACAATAAATTTAAGCTTTATTTTAAACTAAAACGATAATAAACGTTTCGGCTAATGCCTTCATCAGTACAATAACATAAAATAGGTACTTAGGGGCCGTCCTTAAAGTACGTCACGCTCCAGAGGGGGGGAGGTGTGTAAGAAGGTGTGACAGTTTGTGACAGAGGGGAGAGGGGTCCGGCCATGTGTGACGTCACGTTGTTTTATATTACATTTAAATTATTTTGTTAATAAAAAACAAAATTTTTGTTCGAAAGTGTGACGTACTTTACGTCCGAAATTTGTGACAGTTTGTGACGGGGGGAGGGGGGTTAAACTGGTAAAAAATAGCGGGACGTACTTTATGGAAGTCCCCTAACATAAGTAATATTTAAATTCTTAAAACATGTTATATCATAAAATAATTTAACATATTTATGTAAAACAAAAAGAAAGGAAAAACAAAAACAAACAAGGACGCAGGACATACGACAAAGGAGGAAGCATCTAAAGCTACAGTGAAAACCACAACGGGAAAAAGATTATACAAATTTACCTAGCTGCATAATCTTTTTCCCGAGAGAGAGAAAGAGAGAGAGAAAGGGAGAGAAAGAGAGATGAATAAAGAGAGTGAGAAAGATAGATAAATAAAGAGAGAGAAATTAAGAGAAAGGGAGAGTCAATAATGAGAGATTACAGGCATTAAAGAGAGGAGATACGAGATAGAAAAAAGATATAGAAAAGGAAATAAGAAGAGGGAAAAGAGAGAGAAACAAAAGTGAGATAGAGAAAGAGATATAAAAATAAAGTGAGTGGAGAGACAGTGAGAGAGAAAGAGATATAGTGATAGAAATAAATAGGGACGAGAGATGGTAAAAGAGAAAAGATATTGAAACAGAAAGAATTATTTAAACAATCTTGATATCAACTATTCTAAAAACACTTGTCATAGGGCCACCCTACTAAAGTTAATTATAAATAATAAAGAAATTAAATCCTGACAAATTGTTATTCCTCACATAAATACATCCATTCAATCATTTTACTACCCACAATCAATTCACCCCGTTCAACCCCCATTCCAATCAATTTACTACAAGCAATCAAACCCCCTCCACCCTTCTTTCACTCAATTCACTAAATGTAATCAACCCCTCCACCTTCTTTCACTCAATTCACTAAATGTAATCAACCCCTCCACCCTCTTTCACTCAATTCACTAAATGTAATCAACCCCTCCACCTTCTTTCACTCAATTCACTAAATGTAATCAACCCCTCCACCCTCTTTCACTCAGTTCACTAAATGTAATCAACCCTCCACCCTCTTTCACTGAATTCACAAAATGTAATCAACCTCTCCACCCTCTTTCACTCAATTCACTAAATGTAATCAACCCCTCCACCCTCTTTCATTCAATTCACTAAATGTAATCAACCCCTCCACCCTCTTTCATTCAATTCACTAAATGTAATCAACCCTCCGCCCTCTTTCATTCAATTCACTAAATGTAATCAACCCCTCCACCCTCTTTCATTCAATTCACTAAATGTAATCAACCCCTCCTCAATAACAGCCACCACCCACCAAAACGTTTAATACACTTGAGCATGTTATGTAATTGTCGTTTATTTTCCTTTCTTTTAAATAAGAACAAACCAATCTTCATACTCCCCAAACACATGGCCCAAATCGTTGCATAAATCTCTGTTTGTTAAAACGTTGGTCCAAATCGAGACAAACATCCCTATGTTGTTACAAAAACATTATCCAAATATATGTGTTATAAATATTTGACCAAACTGAGACGAACATCTATGTTTGTTACAAGCATCGAACCAAATCGTGACAAACATCACAATGTTACATGACATTGGACCAACTCGTGACAAACATCACAAAGTTACATGACATTGGACCAACTCGTGACAAACATCACAATGTTACATGACATTGGACCAACTCGTGACAAACATCACAATGTTACATGACATTGGACCAACTCGTGACAAACATCACAAAGTTACATGACATTGGACCAACTCGTGACAAACATCACAATGTTACATGACATTGGACCAACTCGTGACAAACATCACTATGACATTGCCAATTAATGTCCCTAGACTGTTTGGCAGGAGATGAAAACAATTTCTCTATGAGGCCAGCTGCCTGCATTCTATCGTTGTTTTTATTACTAGTGATTTTATTGACGATAAAATCAAAGGCCGAGTTTCCCATAAGTTGGGTTATTTTATGGAAGGTTGGAGGGCGGGGAAGCTCTGAGCTAAAAGTCAAACAAAGGGATTTTATTTTATGTGAAGTTACAGAGTAATATTTGCTATTTGAGTTGACGATAGAGTGCATAGAACTAAAGGCCTTGAAGTTAAATGTGTCCCTAATTAGTTGGCATGAATCAACTGCTGCGCTCACGTAGGACCAGGTAACAGTCTAATTCCACTAGTGAAAGCTGTAAACGTATGTACGTTTATAAACAGTGTAATAATTTAAATATATTAATGACTAAATACTTAATTAAGATTTAAATAACAATTCATACGAGCAGGCACAATTCACAATGTAGATATAGACAAAGCAATATTACTAATCTTAATACTCGTCTTAGTACAAACAACTAAATGCTGTTTGTGTTTAAAAATACTCCACTCTACATAAAATAACTAATATATTAATTTATTATGGCATCACAGACTAAAGATTTTTCAAAAATTAAAATTACACCAACATAGCATTAGAGACAAAAAGTGTTTAATTAAAAACAAAAACATAACAGTGTAAGTTTATAATGGATAATAGTTTTGTTTAAGTACGTAGCTTGTAAAAACTATTTGTTTTGTTAACTAGTTGAGTCCTGTTATATTCAGTTTGACCTTCTTGAAATGTACGTTTAGTTGAATATTTTTAAATTCATATACATTAAAAATTTGTGAATTTAAGAAAGGTTAGAATCACTTAGTGGTGCTGAGGTTTACGAGTTGTTGACTCACCTCTTACATCAGTATCGCATTAGTTTTATTTCGTCTAATATATGATTTTAAAAACAAAACAACAACAAACAATTTGGTATTTATAAAATAATTTGATTTAAAAAATCTACGACAATTTATGTTATATGTCATTAGATTGGATGATCGTTAATTAATTGAAAGAAACAAATTTAAAACAATCCCTGCTTTGCACAAGCCTCTAAAAATATTTCCTTAACACACACTAACGCACACACTTTTGTCCCCAACAGAATTGACAAATATAAAAGAATCCTCATTAGTTATTTCCAAATAGATGCATCCCTTTTGTTATCGTACTAACTCTTCAAGGCGCTCTCTTTTAACCAAACATAAAAAACAACATAAAACACCAGGCAAACAGCCACAGTTCTGACAACAAGCTGTGAAATCAATTTCTTTTTTTCGACGTTACTAAATATTTGTTCACATCCTTTTTTTTCAAAATGATAAACGGAAAAAAATCTTAGTATTTAAAGCCTGCAGATTTGGTCATTTATTTCTCTATGATGAACTTTATTGAAAATAAAACGAATGCCGCAAGCTTTACGTCGAGAACCAGGGATTTCATCATGTACAGTGAAGACGGAGCTACATAAGAATACAAGAAAGGTTACCTTACACACCAATACCAGGAAACCACTTTTAACTCACATTCTAGCAGTAGATTACTGGCACGCGAGCTTTATTCACTAAAGATACGATAAATTAAAAGTTTTAATTTTCTATTAATAGATTTCCAGTTTTAAAATTGAAAGTGCCATTTAATTACCAAATTTTTGCCGTCATTTTAAATTAATTTAGTAATTTTGGTTCAATTCTCATGTCGTATTAATAATTGTTTTGTGTTTCTATGCGCACACTAAACACATAATAACTTGATCTCAATATGCAACCCAGCCAGTTGAACACATCGATCACGATTGATCCACTTCAAGCCCTTAGGTTTGTGAGATCGTCCATTTTGTTTTCTTTCTCACAGTCTAAGGTTACTCATGAATGAACTGCCTGGGTTTGCTCATGTGGCGTGAGCTGGAATCTCCAAGGGTCATTAATGCTGGCATTTGTTTGCCTGTGCGGAAGAGAGCTCTGCAAACAAGACAATGACATAAGTGCTTTCTTGTACCGTAATGTGACATTTGACATTAGTATCAAGGAAACCGTAGTCCGCCGGAGGTTTGATTGTTTATGTTCATTCAGTGAAAACTTGTTAAACTTTTTTCTTTTTTTGTTTTTTTACACAATGTAATCAATCATTATGGAATTGTATTTAAAAGGGAAATTTTAATGAGTGATTTCAATTTCAAAGACACTTCGATGATGCTATTTTCTTGCGCATATAAAAAAGAGGTTTAAATAAAACACCGAAAGAAATAATGTTGACCAACACTGATCTCTGTGTGTTTTAATCTATTCACAAACGATTTTTATTTCCATTTCGTTGGAACAATTTAAATTCAGATATAATCACACACAATAATTTAAATAGCTCACTTTCTATTGTAGAACAAGAAATAGCAAAACAAACCATAGATTCTCAAATCACTGGCTGCTGCGATATGATGCTAATCTCCGGTTTCTGAATGGTTTCCTGTGGATTAACCCACTTCTCTTGGACGTGTTTACCTTGAATTGCCTCCCATCTTATGCCGGTACAAGAGGATGATGAATGTTGTGTTGTTTGCGGTGGTCGTCTGGCTTCTCATGCAGAGGACTTCGAAAGTTCAAGGTCAGACCTACGAGGCCACGATGGCCATCTTCACGGACAAGCTCAGCAGCAGCAAGTACCACACAGAGGTCAGACCTATCAGAGACCAGTCAAGGCCACTCATTGTAGACGTCAGCTTTGAGATAGTGTCCATCGTGAAAGTGGATGACGTGGCACAAAGTTTTTACTGCAATGGATTTGTTTTCTTTACCTGGACAGACGAGGTGAGATTTGTTTTCTTTACCTGGACAGACGAGGTGAGATTTGTTTTCTTTACCTGGACAGATGAGGTGAGATTTGTTTTCTTTACCTGGTGAGAGAAGGTGAGATTAAAACTTAGTTTTCTTTTCCTGGACGGACAAGGCGATGATTTTTAAAATAATTTTAAAGGTGGTTCTAGAAATTGAGATGTTAACTGTCTAGCTGTCTATACCAAGGTTAATTTAATACAAGGTTCTCACACCGTGATATTTAATATACCTATTTGGTTCAGACAAAAAGGGTATCGAGATACACTATTTATGTCTCATGATATTCTTGCAAAGTACTAAGATAATACGTTAATACGTTAAAATTCTTGAAATAAATGTCAGGACCTAGTACATATGTGCTACAGTTTTTGAGATTCAAAATATGACTTTAATGATCCATAATTTTTAAATGTGATAAAATTTAATAAAAAATAAATAAATAAGCTTTATTCTACACAAACTTACGTTCCACAAAATGCCTTTTAAAATTCCAACTTAATAGGCCATGCCGTGTCAAGCTTTGTTTGTTTCGTAAACAAAGCGTCTTTTTAATTATTTCTTTTACTTTGTAGTTATGAATATTATATTATAACAAGCAACAAAGCCCGTCCAATGCGCATAACTCAAAATAAAGTCTTGGAAGAAATACTGCACCAAAAATAACTCGTTTGAACGTCCGCGTAAACGTGTTCAATATGATTGGCTGTAGGAGTCATATGTGTTTGTGGGACCAATCGCTATCGAGGACCGGACAGAACGGACAGAAAAGTGTCTATTATTATTATAGAAGATATATTTGCATTCGTTGTCATAAATTTTGTCCCTTCATCAAATTTAGCAGTAAGCCAAGCGATTTGATCGGGGTCAATTTTAGGAGTAAGAGAAATGATTACATTGTGAGATTTTGTGTGTGCCAAAAGCTTATTTCTAAATAAACATGTAATTCAATAGCTCAACCAAACAAGAAATTAAAAAACCCTTAAAAAACACACAAGTTTTTGACTATAAATCCTTTATGTATGAGACATAAACTAAAAGAATGTTCATTATAATACGCAGCGCAAGACCATCCAAAAATACAAAATTGCAGTTGTGTCGTAAAACGTGTTTAATATAATGCGCACCGATCAGGAATATGTTTATAAAAAGTGTTGTCAATAAAATACGCACCTTATTGCGCGACAGGAAAGGTCGTTCAATATAATACGCACCTCGACACTATAGCAAAAAAATTTAACATGATACATAGAGATAAAATAAAATAATCTAAAAATTCAATAATTTAATTACAGTACATGTGATCGATCTGAAATTTTGTTACATTGTTTTTATCATCGGTACAAAACTGCCTGCAAAATTTCAGCTCGCTAGCTTACGAGAAAGTGGGTTAAAGTCGATCCAAAGTTTTGGCGACAAGCAAGCAAGCAAGCAAACAATCAAACAAACAGAAACCACGAGTTAATATAAAGGATTAAAAAAGAAACAATTGACGAACAACATAAGTATATTATTTTTAACATGTAAAGGAAAATGTATTGCTGTTATAACATAAACCGCAATTCATTAAAAGAAAATATCGTTTCAACGGTAACAAAAACTTGATATATTATTATAAACCAAGAATATGTGTCAACCTTTATAAGGAAAAGGCGTTGGAATTATATCGGTCATGTTCTTCGAATTGACGAGAGAAGACTACCACGGCAGGCATTCATATGGACACCAAAAGGCAAAAGAAAACAAGGAAGACCAAAAGAAACCCTACGTAGAACAATCAAAAGAGAAAGCTCAACCATGGGTCTAAGAAATAATCAAGGCCTAATACAATTGGCGACGGATCGTCGTAAATCGAAATCAATGACTTCTGCCCTATGTGCCGTCTTCGGCCCGAGAGGAACTAACTAACTAACTGGTCATTTGAAGGTTATAAGAAATTACTGTACATTTATTAACAGAGTTAAATTTATTAAGGTGTGAGTGGCAGAAAATTATTAACCCTCCCTAGACGATTGCCGAGTATATCAAACATTTCTTTTTTAAACAATATATATTTTAAATATATAGTGGTACCTCGAGATACGAAATTAATCCGTTCCGGAAGGGCTTTCGTATCTTGGATCTTTCGTATTTGGAACAAAGATTTACATATAAAATACATAATCCGCTTCAAGCCACGCAGAAACAACACTAAAAAAATGGAAAATATCATGGTAAACTATAGAAAAACAAAGTAAGATTCTTCAATCCTTAAAAGTACACATTATAATACAAATATATAAATAAATAATAGAACAATGAAAACAGAATAAAATAAATGAAAAATAATATGTTTACGAATTGTTGATTTTAAGCGTCTTATAGCCCATATCTAATGACGGTATTCGTTTCCCCCCTCACCTCCTGACGTCAGATGATAGCCTGGAAGCCGTCCAGCTACGGTGGTCAACTGCTGATCCATCCGTTGCCTGAGAACATCTGGAGACCAAGGGTCATACTGAGGAACACACTGGGGGACAGGGACATATTTGACGACGACAAGGCGTAGGTTACACCATAAGCCATCTATGTATTCAGTAGGGGTGTACCGGATTTCGGCTCTGGCTCCGGCAAATCTGGAATCCGGCCATTTTTACAAATCCGGCTCCGGCAGAATTTCACTTCATAAATCAGACCAAATACGGCAGAGCCATAAAATATATATAAATTTAATATCTCCGGCTCCGGCAAATCCGGAATCCGGCCATTTTTACACATCCGGCTCCAGCAAGATTTCAAAAATTTGAATCCGGTTCACCCCTAGTTTTCCTCGACTGTGTGGTTACAGCAAGTAATGTAGGAGCTAAGATATTAAAGATACATATCTTTTTTTCCCAATGAGTGCTGTACGTCAAAAGTTCTCAATATACACCATCTATATACCTCCGCGAGAAGTGGTATTTCTCCTGAAATCTTGGATAAATGTGACAAGTTTTGGCATAATTTCATTACAATGACAGTAATGTCTGTCTTTAAAGACGTGAACGGTAGTTGGGCTGTTTTGTCGCGTCTAATATTTAGCAAGTTAAACTAAATGGTTATACATTAAGTGTCGCATCTAATCTTTAGAAAATTTAATTAGTTATACATAAGTACGTTACAATTTTCCAAGACAATATTTAACCCAACCTTTATCGCAATTCATCATAAATCTAAGCTACTCCTATCCTCGAAATGATTCTCAGAAAATTTATTTAAAACTAAATTTTTAATCTTACTGAATAAAAGTAAAGTCATATTCAGTCAGTACACACCAATCAAAACATTATCATTAACTTGGAATCATCGTTTAGAACTTGTATTTGTGAAATAAGTTCCTTGTTTGTCGTCTAAAGAATCTTAACAGCTCGCTTTCTCGGCCACACATCATTAACTTGGAATCATCGTTTAGAACTTGTATTTGTGAAAGAAGTTCCTTGTTTGTCGTCAAAAGAATCTTAACACCTCGCTTTCTCGGCCACACATCATTAACTTGGAATCATCGTTTAGAACTTGTATTTGTGAAAGAAGTTCCTTGTTTGTCGTCAAAAAAATCTGAACACCTCGCTTTCTTGGCCACACATTCTTACCCCCCCAACACCCCAGAACGTGACTTATTTGACGGGTGCCGCCAAGTGGCAGTTAATTATTGAAAGAGAATTACAATAGCGCAACCCCAATAAACAAAACTGGTACTTGATTCATGATTAAAAATAATGAGTACACATTAAATTTGGTCTCTTTTCGCAGTGAAAACTTTTGTGAAATTACCTGATCCATCAAATTATTTATCAATACAAAAAAGTTTGAAAATTATTTACAAATAATAGCATTTGAAACGAATTTTGTGAAAATGACTCAGTAATTTACCTAAGCTGTAATTACCTTGGTAAGAATTGTCAATTGGATCATAAATGTATTTCTAATCAATTGAATTATAAGTTGGTCAGTGAATGGTTTGCTAACATTTCTTTTTGTCCCTATCATCAGACCGGTGTTTTCATATTTTACTGGAGATACTTCATGGGTCCCCGGAAGTCTGTTCCCAGCCTCATGTGAGTTAAATATGGAAAAATATCCCTTTGATGAGCACACGTGTAAAATACAGGTAATGAAATATAGCGCGTTGTTTTAACCCTTTAAAAAAAACGATTAAATGTTGAAGGGTTGCTTAGATTAAATGTTGGATGATAAGTTACGTTAAATGGTTTCTGCCTGGACTATTGTTAAAATATTTGTTTCTACTTGAATTATTGCCTAAATCAGATTGTTTCTTCTTGGATTGTTGATAAATAAAATTTTAGTGATTTCTGATTTACATTAATAGCCGGTTCACACCTACCGATTTGGATCAAAATTTGTAAGTACGAACCGGGTATAAGGCTTATTCACGGTGTCTTATTTGCGTCCCATTTTATATTTTTATATTGATTTTAAGAGTAAGGTTAACGCAGTGGCGTAGCTAGGGGAGGGGTCCAAATTAGAAAGTCCCCCCCGGGCCGCCGAAGCGCTACAAATCCCTAGCTACGCCACTGGGTTAACGTGAATAAACGTGACTCATGCCACCCCATGCCTCGGGTTGAAGTTTCAAAGTAATGTCATTCTTGAACTTGAAAATACATCTATGTAACAATCAAATCTATATAGAAATGTGTAACTATCAGGTCTATATGCAATAAAGAAGTAAACACGATGAAGGATTTCCTGCCATGACTCTATCATCAGACGAGATTATACATGACATTCTTATTTTTTCAGCTTCTTGCTATAACTCTATCATCAGATGAGATACATGACTTTCTTGTTTCAGCTTCTTGCTATAACTCTGTCATCAGATGAGATTATGCATGACTTTCTTATTTTTTCAGCTTCTTGCCATGACTCTATCTTCAGACGAAATGCAGTTTGTGTCGGATCCAGGTGAAAAAGTGGGAACGACATTTTTTACGGTAAACGGTGAATGGGACCTCAGAGACAGCAGGATAGATGTTTACAACACAAGTGCTGGTGGCATTTACATGTCGTCTATTGATGTAAGTTGTAGTGGACATTATAGTGGCATTTACATGTCGTCTATTTATGTAAGTTGTAGTGGACATTGTGGTGGCATTTACATGTCGTCTATGGATTGAAGTTGTAGTGGACATTATGGTGGAAATTACATGTCGTCTATTGATGTAAGTTTTAGTGGACATTATGGTGTCTTTTACATGTCGTTTAGTTCACTGTCTAAATAGATCGTACCTTATACTTCTACCAAATCACGTGTTGCGTCGCACAGTGTCCATTGTAATATGTTGATTTATAATTTCTGCATTCTGTATATCTTTTCGATTTCTTAGTTCTGTCTGTCTCAGCTTATTTCTGTTTAGACACTTCCTGCAATTCCTCAATGTTTCGTTTCATTTAATTTCCAGTTTAATTTCACAATCCGTAGACGTCCGTACTTTCTTCTACTGAACATCGTCCTTCCCGTGGTGTTCCTGTCATTACTCAACATCCTCGTATTTGCCATTCCTGTGGAGTCAGGGGAGAAAATAGCATACGGTAAGACTTTCATGTTTTGCAGGAAGGCAAGTTAATTAAAATTATTTCTTAATTTTTTTGGTCGTACACAATTAAAAAAAGAAATGCAACTTTTTCTTTATGTCCACCTTATTTAAGCGAAGAAGTCACCCTCCTACTATGAAAGCACACATTCGAACAAAAGGTTGCAACGTTGAAATGCTTGTCCATATGTAGTCAAAACTGACAGCATTTATTTCCTTCTTGAAAAATTTAAAATAAACGATGGTTCACTTGAAAAAGTCGCAAAGTGATTTATGCATTTCCTTGAAAGAGGTGCAATAGAATCTACTTGGGTGAGACATGTCGTCGCCTGGTAGATCGGTTTAGAGAACACTTGTACGATATATATATATATATATATATATATATATATATAATATATATATATATATATATATATATATATATATATATATATATATATATATATGGGCTCTATATCCTGTTTCTAAGCACTTTAACAGTGCTGATTATGGCGGGATGTAAGATATTGCAGCTGCTCGCATTTATATGCGAGCAGTAACCATGACAAGATCTACATTTACATGGAAAATAGATTTATAAAACGATTTGGGACCATGGCTCCATATGGATTAAACCAAATTCACATTTTTACATAACTGACGTATTTTTTGCCTTTGTTGTTTCTACTGTATCTTTTGATACTCCCTTCCTTTTATTTGTCCTGTGACATCGTTTTATAAAATTTCTTTAAACAATTTTTAAAAAAATATAATTTTTTTGTACTTAATTATTTGTCCAGGACATATAATGCCTTGTGATATATATATATATAATTTTAATACATGTGTAAGTTATTTGTACTGACGAAACTTTAATTTATTGTTTGGATCACACAATTCGTTTGTGTATCTTGTGTTTTATTTAAACTATTGCTTGGTTGTCGAGGAGGTGTTGACAAAGCCCTGAGTCTTTGTTATGGAGAGTGAGATAGGTCCCAGGTATACTAGTCTTAACACCTGTTATCTCCAGGCATACTAGTCTTAACACCTGCCATCTCTAGGTATACTTGTCTTAACACCTGCCATCTCCAGGTATACTTGTCTTAACACCTGTTATCTCCAGGTATACTAGTCTTAACACCTGCCATCTCCAGGTATACTAGTCTTAACACCTGCCATCTCCAGGTATACTTGTCTTAACACCTGTTATCTCCAGGTATACTAGTCTTAACACCTGCCATCTCCAGGTATAACTGTCTTGCTGGCGCTGACCGTGTTTATGAGTATTGTGAGTGCAATGCTGCCAAGGTCATCCACCATGCCCAAGGTCACCATCTACCTGTTCATTCTACTCATCATCTCAGTCCTGACTGTCCTCGACAGCATCCTCATCGTTTTTCTCTACCACATGGAAGAGGTCAGTAGTATCGCCATTGTGTTGTAAACCTCGCTGTTAGCCTCCAATAAGTTTGTGCACAAGTTGATGACGTCATGTAAGGAAGATGTGGTAATGGTTGGATGAACAAGCATTTGTATCTTCCATTAATTGAACAAGGATTGGTATCCTCCATTGATTGAACATGGATTGGTATCTTCCATTGGATGAACAAGGATTGGTATCTTCCATTGGATGAACAAGGATTGGTATCTTCCATTGATGGAACAGTAGCTCTATTTGGTTCAGTAAATACAAACTGAACTTCAATACAAGTGCACTGGTGCACTGAATGATGATTTTAAAATTTAATTTCGAATAAAAGAATTTATAGCATATACAAATTTAAAAATAAAAATAAGTTTCCTTTTGTTTTTTAAAAAATACTTTGAGAGGTTAGTTTGAAAGATTTTATCATGATAGCCGAGGAAATGAAAATGATTTCTATGTTCAAATACAATGCAAGAGTTCAAATATTTCGGTGTGAAATGCATCTGCAGTTGCAAGAGTTTGTTTAACATTTCTTTTAAATTATCTTATTGCATAAAAAATAAGATTTTTTTTCATGTAGGGATCTTAGGAGCCGTCCATAAATGAAGTCATGGGATTTTTGCCGATTTTTCATTCCCCCTCCCCCTCGTCACACGTCTTCACAAAAACTTAGATCCCCTTCAAATATGACGTCACAAAGCTTTGCCCCCCCCCATAAAATCTGTATTTTGTAATTGAAAAAGAGCATGTTTGAAAATTATGTTTCGTCATTTTAACATGTATTTAGTGTGAGGCTGCACTCTAATATCGTAACATACGTGAAGCCATGTAAAAAGTCATTAAATAAATTGTAAGAAATCAAATATTTATGAGAAACTCTTATTTAAAGTTGCGAGTTTTGATGTGACGTCACATTTCTCAAACACCTCCCTAACCCTCGTCACACATCGTCACAAATGAGTGGACCCCCCTCCTCCCTAGGGTGCTTTACGTCATTAATGGACGGCCCCTTACAAAATAAAGAGATTAAAGCTACCGGAAACATTTTGAACTAAAACTCAACATAAATATCCCTATATATATTCCGCCTAAGCGCGTCCGAAGCCGTGTGTGTGCGTGGGTGCTCGCTATGCGGGGTAACTCCCGAAAATAAAATAAATTATTGAACGTAAAATAATAAACATTTTGGTGTCGAGATTAACGAGAAGGCGTTTCTCGCCATAAAATATTGTGACTTGACGTAATAGTTCAAGATCATATTAATTTGTGAAATGGAAACAAAGTAAAAAGAGCCGCGGTTATTTCAATGAAATGTGATTTTTTTTAATGGCACCATCTGTTTGTGTGTTTATGTTTGTGTGTAGAAGTGTGTGAATAAATTGAGCGTGTGTGTGTTTATGTTGTGAACTAAATGTGATGAAACGGTTTATTTTTATGTCTGATAATGTTGCTCCTCTAACAAGAATACGTATAATTTTTTTGTAAAAAATTACAGAATTAATATTTGTTTGCAAATTACATCTTTACACTGTTTCCTTTATGTATTTTCGAGATGTATTTTATTCAGCCGTTCGAAAAATTTATTTGCTTTGGTCTTTCTCCAGATGTCTACATTTATGTTCAACGTTAATCTACCTAACATTTTTGTTTACAAACCATAGTCATAGTTTTTTTAGCGCAATATTTTAACAATATTTATATACTATTATTTTCTATTATTTTCTTTATTATCTAATACACAGTATCATTTTACCACTTTTCTTTATATCTTTTATATGTTTAATTTAAATACTTAATGTATTTGACATTTTACAAGTTAGTTCTAAATAATCAAATACTAATCAAATACTAACAATGTATTCAATGCATTAGAGAAAGAAAGCACATGAATGAAACCAGATACCAAACACTATAGCTTAGCCACTGTTAATATTCTTTTTGCATAAATTAAGTCAAACATGCTAGGTAAGTTATATTTATCAATGATTCTTAGGTGGGATATTTATTTTCCTTCGGTGCTTAAATAGTTTACACGATTTTTTTTTCTGGAACGATTGCTCCATAAACTTCCCCAAGGAAATAGAAGGAATGAAAAAAAAATCGGTACTGTTATAGACGAAAATGGATTATATATAGGAGTTATATGCACGGACCAATGAGTGTGGTTAATAAGTGGAACAGCTATTTTTATATTGAGTACAACTTTATGACCTTTTGAAATGTACCATTTATTGGTTGGGGTAAGAGTCAATAATATCGCCCAACCCTGGATGACATAAACACTATAGCTTAGCAACTGTTTTTATACTTTTTGCATAGATTAAACTAAATCAGCAGGGTAAATTTTAAGCCCAGACCTTGCGATTCAAAATGTTTCTTTAAAACAAATAAAACCCATGCACACCTTACTTAACCCTTTGAACCCGAAAGACCGATAAACCGGTCTCGTAGCCTTACCTTAGTCTTGCAGTCCGTACAAAGGTTACTGTTCTTTCTAGTACTTGCGGTTTGGAATAGGGTTATTGGGATTTGGGAATAAGGTAAAACAAAATGTCTGCGCCCTAGTGCGAACACAGTGTGTGTCATGAAACGAAAGCGTACAGAACAAGGAAGCGTTGCTAAGCCACTGTACACAACTCAGGAAGTAATTGATCAATTGTGGGATGATAATGAAGATGAAGAGATGACATTTGAAGATGATTATCCTGACAGTGATGTGGAAAGTGAATCAGACGATAATATTGTGTCTAGTACTAGTAGTGAAAGTGAAGATGAAGTTGATAGGCCCACAACCTGGTCCCTCCGGCGATCAACGCAGGCCTAGGCAAGGTAAGAAGGGGCGTGGCCCACCCACTTCAAAGTTTGCTACTGGGTGGGATGAAGTAGATACTGAACCAGCAACACCTAGACCTAACACTGATTTTTATGCACATGCAGATCAGCTAGGCCCCACCAACATGCCAGACACCATATCACCAGATACTCCATTGGATTATGTAAATTGTAAATCTACTGTTCGGTGATGAATTCTGGAACACTCTGATTCTGATTGAACAAACAAACCGCTTTGCTGCTCAAAAAAAGGCAAGTAACCCAGATATGTATTACTGCAACAACTACAATGCAATAATGCCTACATCATAATGAATCACTTCAACCCACACAAACGCCAAGGCAAGAGGTACAGAACATTCACTATGTTCATGGATGAACTTTGCCTTCAACTGGTTGGTAATCATCGATCATCATCAGTCGTGCGGACCACAGCAAATCGCCAAGATGCCCCTCAAAGGCTCCAAGATGTTGGATTACACTTGCCCCAGATCTCACCACAAGCCACAGGAAACAATCTGTGTGTTGTTTGCAGTTGTAAACACAACAAACATGTGCAGCAGCATCCCAACATGGCATACAAGGATATGCCAATCAAGAAAGTGAAGACAAAATTTTGGTGCACTTACTGCCAGGAGTATCTATGCATCAAAGAGGGCTCAACATGCTGGGAGGATTTCCACAGGAAAGTCCAATACTGGAGATAGAATAGTAAGTCATTTATACACTAACTTTGGGTTGTCTAACACTGTGGTTGATATGTTTTGGTTGTTTTACTAAAAGCATGCTAAAAATGCCATTTTTCTCCGGGGAGCCCAGGGGAATGGGTTCAGAATTGGTGGGGCATCCAGGGTTCAAAGTGTTAAGCATCAAAATTCACATAAATAATATGCTTTTCCCATAAAAAATCATTGCTAAGAAAGGTATTTAAGAGCTTACAAAACTAAAACATTCATAAAAAAAAATAGTTACATTTCTAGAACAATGAGTGCGTGGCACACACTTCGGGTATAAAATGTACGGTTCTTTAAGGTATACATATATTTAGTGTAAAGACATATCGCGGGTATTACGACTCATATATAGGTTCTAGCATCAGAAAGTGCGTGCTCAAGCGAAAAAATAAAAATACACTAACAGCAACTGATATTTAGACATAACAGCTTGATTTTATTTCAGCAATATTATGCAACGAGGATAAATTTTTGTATAAAGACTGATTTCAAAGGCAGATCATGTTGTTTACTAAATGGCAGTTTTCTATTAAGCTGTATACACTTTCTTGAAAAAATTCTTTTTAAATTATTCTGATTTAATATCAAAAGCCTACAAATATATGTTATATATTAAGACCATTACCAAATATGTCATTTTATAAGCTAAAAAATGCTACAACGAAAAAAGGCTTAAATACAAATACAACGAAAAGTAATCCTTTATTTTAGTGGCACAAGTATCTGCCAACTTATTGCTTTGTTAATACTAGAAGAAAAGAGTGGAAAGTCCTTTCAAAATGACATAATTTATTAGAAAATCAATTTCTAGGAATTTAAAAAAAACAACATTGTTTTTATGTTAATATTCGTGTGAAAAGAAAATAAGAACCATACACCCGTAAACCATATTTCCACCCTCCACTAAGCATACATATTCAAATAAATATTATCTTGCTCAAATAATAGCTAATTTGTCTTAAAATAATTTCATGCTTAAACTATACAATGGAATTGTTGTTTTTCAGAGCATTTTCCTAGAACCAAAGGAATCATATGGAAATATATTTTTAATTTTTTTTTATTCATTGTGAAAATAAATTGAGCCTTGCCGATTAGATTTTTATAACTCTTAAGTACCTTTCATATTCTGTAGGAGTATATTATATAGAGAAAAGCATGCGTTATTAAAGCAGAAATACCAAAATTGATGGTTAATATTTAAATTCATCATACTTTCTATTTTCTCGACACACATATCGTGAATTTTATAAGACGTGGTTTGATTTATCACTACCCTAATTTCATGATGCATTTACATTCAATTTTAAGGGAAATTTGAGACCCAAAACAAAATAAAGTTATTTTTTAATTGTGCCTACCCCTGTTCTGGCAAAAAATATACTAACAGCAACTGATATTGTGACATAACAACTTGATTTTATTTGAGCAATATTATACAACGTTGATAAAATTTTGTATACAGACTGATTTTTTAAAAACTATTCTGTTTTAAAATCAAATGCCTACATAATATATGTTATATATTAAGCCCTAACTTATATGTCATTTTATAAGCTAAAAAAGCTACAATGAAAAAAGGCTTGAATATAAATACAAAGTAAAATAATCCGTTATTTAAGTGAAACAAGTATCTGCCAATTTATTGCTTTGTTACTAAGCTAAAAAAAATATCCTATTCTTCTTGAACTAATTTCATACTTAGCTTATAAAATGGAGTGGGTGATTTTAAGAGCTTTTCCCTAGAACCAAAGGAATCAAAGATATTGTTTAAATTTTTTGATTTATGGAAAAAGAAATTTAGCCTTGCCCCTTACATTTTTGTAACTGTTAAGGAACTTTGTTATTCTGGTAAAGTATATCGAGAAAAGCGTGCGTTATTAAAGCAGAAATACCAAAATTGATGGGAAATATTTAAATTCATCATACTTTCTATTTTCTAGACACACATATCGTGATTTTTATAAAGAAGCGGTTTGATTTATCACTACCCTAATTATCTGATACGTTTACACTCATTATTAAGGGGAATGTGAAACTCAAATCCAAATAAAGTTATTTTCATTGTGCCTACCCGTAGCATCGCACGGGCATTGCTCTCGTATAATATAATTAAATAAAGAACGAAAGTGAAATACAAAGAACATAAAAGATTAATTTAAAAGATACTTTAAAAAAAACAATTAAAAAAACAGTAAATAATAAACTTTATTGTAAAACTTGCTTGGGCTGATATTTTGTGTTTTCTATTTTGTCAAAGAAAGAAGAACAACATCAAAAAGTCAAACAGAAATTTCGTCACGTCTTCACGAAGGTGACTCACGTCAGACGCGCCGTTTCCCCCATAGAAACTATGACCAAGAAAGACAATGACAAAAATCGAAAGGAGAGTTTGGCG